>JAPDSC010139710.1:21767-33227 GCA_026290005.1 Latrodectus geometricus
GAAGAGTTTTCATTGAAAGCGTCTATCTTTCTGATAAAATCCTTTAATTATAAGTATAGTAAATATACATGCATACATGAATAAATTACAATAATATAATTAAACAACAATATAATTTTTAATAGGATTTTTTAATAATTGAAATTTCCATCAATTATTAGTAAAGTAATTTTTTTTATATTATTCACACTGGAACATAAATTAAATGCAAAATTTTGGCATTTATAAATAAGTCAAATCTTTTATGAACATTTTCTATCAATTGTTAAGATTATCCATACAAGTTTTCACGATATAAGAGTTTTCAAGTTAAGTATCATTATTCCTTATTAATTTGCATTTTTTGTCATATGTCTTACTCATATTAACAAAAAGGAAATCGTACATATTTTAACATAATTAACTTTCAAAATATTTATAAAATTGCTACAATTACAACTAAATATACGTCCTAGTAATTGTACAATTTCGAAATTCATTTCAACAATGGTAATTGTTACTCACAATTTTTGTATGTAAAGAGAATATTAAGATTTCATAAAGATAAAATTAGATTTTCAGCACATTATGTCTAATTAATGATAATAAAGCAACTCTAATAAAGTAGCTAATTCACTCAAATTTGATTAAACATAATTAGGAATAATTGAGAGAATAAATTTGTATGATTTCAGAACATAACTTCTTGTTTACTTCCTGAAACTCTGCACTGCCTAATTAAGGATGATTAATGAATTAGTTCTAAAATGTGAACATCTATCATTCTATATAATTTAACTGCTAATTAATATGAACTAAATATAGGAAATGTATTGCAATATTTTTAAAACTATTTCCTAAATTAATATGAAACCAATTTATTTTAATTTGGCTTCAATAAAACCTTTTGGAATATTAAAGTGATAAACTCTGTAAGTAACTAAATTACGCAATTTCTTAACATTATTCAAGTTTAATCCAATTTTTTGGTGCAAAGCAAATGATATGCGTGCGTTGCTTAAACATAAGCCATTTTTAGCCTCAAATATTTCAATTTTCTCGCTTCATTAAAATTTTGATGTACTGAATGGGACAACGTACAAGTAGAAAGGTTTGAGAAAATATGATGTATGTGTTGAAAATCATATATTGCATGTTTACCTGAAGTTATTAGGAACGTAATGATTTGCTTGAAAAGGGCGTCAAGTTTTTACCACCCCAACCGAGAGACCGTTGAATTTTAAAATGGTGGGAGGGATTTTGATCACAATTTTCTTTTAATGAAATGATACATTTGATTGGGAGAAATCAAGTTTGACAGTATTCTGATTATTTCTTGCTTCAAAGGACTAAGACCCATACATTTTTGAGGTCATGATGGTAAACCTTCTGTGCGGCCATGATTCAAGATGCCATCGTTTCCCTTTTTTATGTCTAAACGGCAGAAACCTATGTCACCATAATCAATTATCTAATGTTTTGAATTTGATAAGTGAATTTAAAATCAATGCATTTAAAATTTAATCAATTCAAATTAATACAATTTTTATTTTTAAATGTTTCTTATTATTTTTCTTTTTAAGTGTTCTATTTAAATGGTAATTCATTTTGCACGTTAAAAAGCCTCAAATTCTCTTATATAAATTGATTTCTACCAAAAATAAATCACTATAAATCAAGAAAATTTATATTTTAATAAAACTACATAGAATGAAATGCTTGATATAATATTTTCTCTATTTTATATCTAATATTTCTAGTTATCTATAGAAAATACGGTAAAATATGCTAATTTCAATTGCGGAGAAATTTTCAAAATATTTTAATTAACCGAATTTCATGAGATATTTTTAAAATACTTTAACTAACATCTTGTTTTTGTTTACCATAAAAACTTATCATCCTTTCATTTTAACATTTCCTGATTTTGAAATATTCCACTTTATAACACAAAATGTAAATTCCCTCTCATAATAAAATAATTATCAAAATACTTATTTCTGATATTTTTTTAACTCAAATTATTCCCTTCAGTGTTTTAGAAAAGTTTCATTGAAAATAACTTCTCATATAATTCTAATCATACAAATCCGCAACAGAATGTATCGGAATACCTAAATATCTAATCAAATTCTAATAAAATACTTAGAAAGAAATATAAATATGTTATAAGTATCCGGAGTTATTTTCTTCATCATAAAAGAAAAAAAAATTAAGGAAAATCAATATAAATACGTTTGCATATCGGAATTTTTTAAAGTATTTATTATAAAATAATGTTTTATATAAAGAGATATAAAATATGTAAAATATGCATATATATTTTCCTTGTTTAAGGTTAAAATCAACTGTTTATAGACCAGGACAGTTAACATCATCAAATTTCGTTAACAGATTTACAAGTTAAATATATTTTAAGCAAAAGAACTTTGGCCAGTGGTTTTAATTTAGGAAACATTATTTTAGTTATACTTTAATAAACAAAAGTTAGCACAAATTAATAATATATTACATGAAAGTAAACTCAATCAAAATTTATTATTAACGAAAATGTATTAATCATGAAAATTTGGAAATATTTATCATGAGCATCATTAATTTTTAAAATATATTAATCATGTGTTTAATCAATCATATAGAATGAGAAACCAAAGAAGAATGCGTAGAAGAAATAATAAGTAAAAACTATTTTAAAATATTTGCTGGGAAAACTAATAACATAAATTGCAGGGATATCAAATTCAAGCACAAAATGTGCAACTAATTTAAATATTCATTATTCTTTAGTGTCTCGTACAGTCACAAAACTAATTCCTGTCTATGTAACAGAGATAGTTAAAATAGATTTACAGTGTGTCCTTCTTAACAAGATTGACCGTAAAATTAATCACCGTACTGCTTAAGGGCGTTACTTCAGCCGAATAATTGTTGCATTTCTCTTCATTTGGCTTTGTTTCTGTGACTTATAGAAGAGACTTACCCAATAAAAGATTAGGAACGAGCAGCTGACAAATAAGATAAAGAATGGACCAGTGACTATATTTACATTGACTTATCTGGACTTCTTATAATGAAGAAATTCGCTTTCCTATTTGATGAATAGAAAATTAAAAAAATAAGTGTTTCTATATTAATTTTTTGTAAAGAAGTTAGTTTTATTTCATTTTTCAATACATTTTCTTACGAAAGTAATAAGGAATATTATTTTACTATTATTTTGATTTTGTCCAATTATATGTCATCCTGAGTTTTTTTCGGAAAAATAAAACAAAACATAAAATTTTTTGTGAAATTCCAGGAAAACATATAATTGGATAAAATAAAAGTAATTATAAAATAATATTCTTCATTTTTTTTCTAATGGCAGGCACCCTTGAGCAAGTATAGTACATTAGCCCATTATCAGCAACAAGGCCGGAAACTGGTACTCATTTTATCGTTACCCGGTGGGCACATGTGAACCAAGTCACGGAGGTACGAGTTGCATCGCTCACGCCACACCACCACAAAAACGTTTATAGGGCGGGCCACATTCATCCATCATCTGACGAAAGGACAAGAAACACAGAAAGAGAAAGTACATCCATGCCAGAGCTGGGATTCGAACCCAGGTCCTCCCCATCCGTAATCCGTTACGCTAACCACATAATATTCTTTATTACATTCGTAAGAAAGTAAACTTTTTAATGTGCAAAAATATCTTCTTTCTAACGAAAATATCTTCTTCTTTCTATCTTCTAAAAAACTAACTATCTTCTTCATTTAAAAGCAAAACTATCTTCTTTATTTTCGTAAGAAAGTAAAGAAGATAGTTTTGCACATTGAATTTCTGGATTGAAATGTGAAATAAAACTAACAATTTTACAAAAAAAAAAACCCATATATTTTGTTTGCAAATGCTTAGCTATTATAACAAATTTTATTCCTTCTATCTAATAGTTTCGAATAATTTAATTTCAAAATCACTAATTTCATATATAATTTTGTAAAATCATTGTCTATATTTATTGCTAATATGTGAAAACAAGCTTTTAATATTTTCATATAATTTTTTAAAGGTTGTTAAGACTTCATTAATAAATGACTAATTAATGGAGTGAAATTTTAAAGCAGTTAATTAATTTTGATGTAACTATGTAAAGGTTGTTAAGACTTAATTAATTAATGATTAATTAATTAATAGAGTGAAATCTTAAAACCAGTTAATTAATTTTGATATAATTATATAAGGGTTGTTAAGATTACTTTAATAGATGACTAATTAATGGAATAAAATCTTAAAAGTAGTAAAATCAATTAATAAAAAATAGTTAATATGATTTAAATAATAATTGATAAATAATATTTAATAGCTGATATCACTTTCTTAATTTATATTACAGTAAAAAGCATGTTTTTATTTAATAGTTCATGAAAATATTTTCAGAATATCATTAATTTTATACATTATTTAGCGAAAATATTTTCTTAATTTATTACCAGTATGTGAAAGTAAGCTTATAATGCTTATTTAATTTCATTTAATATTTGTTAAGATTTCACTTCATTAGGTAATATATTACTTATTTAAATGATATTAACTATTTTTATACTAGAGTAAAAAGTATATTTATTCATCTTTTATGAATTTTAATAATAAATTTTGATTTTGCAATAAATCAAAATATAACGAAATCAATTTGCATGTAATTATTTAACATATATTATGATAAACTAATTTATAAAGTATGTGATAAATAAACATTTTGATAAATTTATTTAGTAATCTTTCAATAAATTTGCTAATGAATTAATAAGAGAAATTGAACTGTCAATTGTAAATTGCCAATAAATGAATTGAAAAAGATTCTATTATAGTTTTGCATAAAATTCAAAATGACATTGAAGATTTTGATTTTGTTTTATTCATATCTATTATAATAGCTAATTTGAAAGATTTCTCGTTTCATGGATGTACTTTCTCTTTCTCTCTCCTGCCTTTGTCCTTTCCTTGTATGAATGGTTGCCTACCCTATAAACGGGTATCTATGTCATGTGTGTACTGAGAAAGTCCGAGACCACACGAAATTACGGTTCAGTTGGAAAAGTGAACAACACAGCCCATATTACCAGTCCGGCTAGCAGTCTACAAAAAACAAATAAATAATATAAAAAAAAATTGGCAAATTCCTAATCACATATATTGCAAAATTGTGAAAATGTGCAAGCATGTAAGAAAAATCGACGTTGTATCAGTTTTATAATTGGTAACTGTTCAATTAAGGGAAGGTAAAAATGTTTGCTGACAGTTAACAGTAACTATACAGCTTATCCAGCAAATTTTCCCACGATCGATACTCAATTATGAAGAATATTAATTGAAATACGGATGCAATATCTATTAATGTTTGCGTTAGATAGTAATATTTCAACGAAACTGCTTTAATTATTGAATTCTTCTGAAGTATTTTCTTCTTAAGAACCCATAGTAGCTGAATAAAATGATAACGTTATGCAATTCATACTTAACTTGTAATGCTGCAATAAATAACTCATCCATTTTTATTAATCATTGGCTCATGTAGTTTTCTTCAAGTACTTATGTAGCTGTTTTAAGCCTTTTGCAGTGGTATTTCGTTAAAACACAGTGAAATTGCTTTTTACAAGAAAAATTTAAAATAAAACTTCATTAATGCTCATACATTCAAGTAAATTGCAAATTATCTGAAAAATAAATTTGAGTTTCTGATACCTTAAAAATAAATTTAAACGACTACATGTGTTTAGACAAGTTATATTTGAATGTATAAATATAGAGTTGAGGATTTAATATTAATTATTCTAATAAATATTTATAAGCGAACAATTATGTAGCTCAGATGATTTTCTTTCATTATGTTTAAATTTATAGTAATTAATGCCTTGTGAAGAAAAAGTATATTTCATAACAATTCATGTTTACCATATTTACTGGTATACTTTTTTAAGTAAAGTTTGCTACCAGCTAATTAATTAATAAACTTATATTAAAAACATTTCTTTGTTCAAAACATGATCCTTTGATGACAAGAATATTTCAGTTAGACTGTAAAATAATTATATAGCAGTACAATGGTTTGCAAACATTAATAAAAATTATACATATTGGTTTCCTTACAAAAATGTGAATTTTGTTAATAAATAATGAAGTGTATATTAAAAAGATAATAAGTTCAATATTTTGAAAATTTTAGCAAAACAACTTTTTCTTTACTTTAAAATCTTTATGATTTTCTTTAATTTAAACTTTAATTTAATATCAGACTTCAAAATAACGTAGATACAAAATAATTATTTACATAATATATGATAGATAATAATATCTTAGATAAATTTAAAATGAGTTTGAAAAAATGTGTTTCTCGTTAAATTAATATTAAAGAGAATGTATTCCTTGTTTTTTTTTCTTCCCAAAAGAAATGCTTTATGTATGAAGAGAATATTGATTAAATATTTGCTGAATTCGTGAAATTTTTATTAAAAATTAAGGTTACATTGTTAAATTTTACAACAAAGATGTAACTAATTTATATAAAGAGAGTGTAATAGTACGAACTAAAATATTAAATCAGTTTTTTTGAAATGTAAGAACTTATGGTATGTAAAAACCTGAATTCTAAGCTAAATGCCTTGTTATCTTTGTATGATGAGATCAGGTGTATCGTTTATTGGTTTGATACCTGTGATGTTGACATATGTATGATATACATGTGGTGAGATAAGTAATGGGTACGCGATAAGCTCTGTTTGAGAATTTATTAGTAAAATAATTCAGATATTTAAAACTTAAATTTTGATTTTAGATGTTACTGAAAATATTCCTGTCTATTTAATTATTTTACAATTTTTTTTAAAATTGTAATTTAATATTCTACCTTTTTCTCAAATTTGTCTACAGTTTACGTTTTCATTTCCCAGTTATCCAATTACCTTATAAATTGTGCTAAAACTTAAAAATTGCTTTTATATTCATAATATTTAAATTTAAATAAACCGGTTTTTTTAGTGCTATTTCATTAAGAAGAATATGTGCACAAATCAGTTGGTGATCGCGAAAAAAAAAATTGTCATTGCTGAAACATGAGCAACTTCTCTTAATGTTCTTGTAGCAAAAATCTGGTCATTCAATAGGACGACGACTTGATACTCCGTCAGCAACTGTTGGCATGATTTTCTCTCTCTGAAACTTTTTGAAACCTTAACATTTTATATTTCCTGGCGTTAGAATGCATGTGAATGAATTATAGGTATTGCAAATCTATGAGCAAACATGGTGCATTTTCACTTAGATGGTATTATGTAACTGATTTTTCCACTTAACAGCATTACCATTGTATTCCCAATTATCATAGTATGGTGAAGCAATTTATAAACATTTTTGTCCACAGAACAAAAGAAATGAGTATATGGATTGAGAGTATACGCAATTATACCAGTTACCAACACAGTAAATTAACGAAAAAATATGTTTTTCCGACAATGAAGTAAATGGATTTTAGTGCTAAGTAAGGAAACTACTAATACAAATAAAAACATGCAGAAAATATAATTCCGAGTATCTGCTCAGAGGAACATGTTATTTGTCGTTAATTAAACCATCAGCTCAGATATTTGGTAACCTCTATCTGTGGGATTGTTTAAAAAATCATAAATATAAATAAAGCATTACTAATTACGTAGATTTTCTAAGTTATAACTTGGTTGGTTGGTTATGTGTAATGGATAGAAAAGAAAAAATTTAAATAGCACCAAAGGTCTTATGCACAGCATCTGCAATGTGAAGACAATTTTCTTTGAATGAATCTGCCCATGAGTTGTCACTTAGTTGTAGCGATTGCACCAAAATAATGGGACAGTTAAAAAGCTGTTTGAAAGTGAGTTCTATGTCTGGGAAATTTTTGCAGTGGCAATACTTCCTTGTCCCTTCTTAATGAATCTTTATCTACCTGAAGTGTCCCGTTTATTTTTTAACATACAATTGGTATTCATCGAAATAATATATTAAAATATAAACCAACAGTAAGAACAATATCATTAAACTTTCATACATAGGATCATGCCATACCGAATCATTGAATGTTTGATCATGAATGATTGATTCAATGTTTTCTTTTTTGGTCAATTTATACTAGACTTAAAGCACACTAACTATAAAGACCCGATTCCCTGTTGAATAAAAATACGGGTTTCTCCTCACTTCGTCTTTATAAGAAGAGATACGTTTATTCAATAAAACTGTTTGGCTGTTAAATGGGGTAAAAAAAAGGAAAAGATGTTATCTCAAATGAGTTTTGTGCAAACAAAAAGAAAAAAATTGTATAAGAAAATATAGATTCTTTTTTTCTTAAATTGACTTTGCTCTTTCGTTTCAAAGGCTATGAAAACGGTTGAAGAAAATCAAGGAAATTTCGTCGAAAGCCTCCAAATAAAGTTAGTGCACTCTAGAATGTATTCGATTCGAAGTATCAGTTTTGATGTAGTGAATAATTAAGATAAAGTATGTTTGGAAGCAAATATATTAGTTTTATAGCTTTCCATTTACTACAAATTTCATTGTAATATTTACATAAATATAAATTTTTGAGAAAAATTATTTTTGTAAAAATAAAAAGATGCATACTCATTTTAGTCGTATAAAATTTTTAGGAATGTTTTTACGTCTCATAAAAAATTATTTTCGCCATTTTTCAAATGTGTGAATTATGTTTTAATAAATTATTATATTATTATTGTATTAAATAAATTTTCGAAACTGTTACAAGATACACAAGAGAATAATAGAAGATACACAGAGATAAAGGAATCGTCCATGCCCAAAATAGTATAAGAACCCGGGACCAACAGCCCAGGAGTTAGGAGCATTAATCATCCAGCCATTGGCTGGCACATTAAGTAAAGTGTAAGTATTTTTTTTTTAAATGAAAAAGGATTATCATGATTTTTCTGTGTTATGTATGCATTTATGATATAAGGGTCTCATGAAACTGGGGTTTGGTAGGTACATGATCCAGCCCAAAGCAGTTATGCTTACTAATCTTATGCATGTTAAAACTATTTAGTTTTGTCAATAATTTGCTATTGTATTGCGAGATGTGGATAGTTCACATCAAGTTTCATCCAGTTTTTTATTGAGGTTCAAAATGGTTAATCCATATTTACCATTAAGAGATTTGGATTGCAGAAATACTTGGTCAGAAACACATTAGAATAACTTAATATTACTAAAAGAATAAAGAGAATGAGAAAAATAAAATATTAAAACCATTCAAGAATACAGAGATAAAAATAGTATCAGTATTTCAATCAAATATTTTATTGAGTATTGTAAATTTATTTAATATATTTATAATTTGAAACAAATGACAGAAAATATCATAAGAACAGACATTTGATAATTCAGTACTGAAAAATGGAAAATTTTTATTTAAGAATGAATATATAATTTAATTTAAAAAAATATCTCAGTAAAAAAATTATATTTCCAAAACTTAATGCTTAAAAATAAAGTGAAATAAAAATTTCCAATTAAGTTACAAACTAACACTACTAAGAAAATTAGTCTTAATCTTAGAAGAAATAAACTATATTTGATTCCTGAATTCAATTTATTCAATTATACCAAAAATATTGAGTACATTGATGAATAATTTTGAAAATTTGAAATTATTCATTATTAAATTTCAATGTTTTTTCAGCATGGCGTTAAGGCAAATGTTCTACAGGTAATTTTTCACTCGCAAATTTTATTTTTTGAAACATGTTTAAATTTAAAATTTAGAATTACAATTATTTAAATTATGTAAGTCTTCCAGAATAAAGTTCTAAAAACATCATTTCAAAAAGTCCTTGAAGAAGAGAATTTCCAAGCCTATTTATAAAGATTTACTAGAATGTGTCCTCAAGGACTATACTCAAGTTCCCACTTATGCTTAAGTTCTTTCTTCCTACTGTTATTATGAATATTTTGTATACATAATAACAGATAGAAAATAACTGTTATTATGTATGCAAAGTATAAATAATAACAGTTATTATGTATATATTGTCAGCTTTTTTTACATTAATATTTTCAATGTAATAACTATACATACAACTACAATGGTGTATTAATATTTTTATCATAAATTATATAAATACTTTCACCAAAAGCACAACGGTAAACGTTTCTTGATTTCTTCAACGAAACAATTTTTATTTTGATAAGTTCAAAATACTAAAAAATTATTCAAAATTTTAAAATGAAGACTTTAAAAAAAGAGTATAAAATTCATGTAAAAATACTTAGATTACAATATGTTAAAAAAGTTATGAACATAAAAATTTTTTTTCCATTATTAGCTTGTAATGGATAATATGTGATTAGAATATATTTAATTCATTTTATTGTCTCTTAATTGAAAATAAGCTTTACCTTGAAAAAAATTTATATGTAAAATGTGTATTTTTAAATACTCCTATAAGTGTAAAAGTTATTAACTCAGAAAGAGAAAATGCAGTTTAATTCGCAAAAAATGCCAATGTATGTTTTTCAACTAAAAGGTGTGAATAATATAAAAATATGTAAAGAAATGTTTTAGTTGGGATAAAAGCAAATGTGATTATAGAAAAATGTTAATATTGTTTCAATTAATTTTCAAAACACAAGAAAAATTAAACTTTTGAATGTTTAGAAAAATTCTTGCAAAATGTTTAAAGAACTGTAATTTCCTAGGATAATAAGATGTTTAATTTTAAAATTTTATTAATTAGAGATCATAGTTAAAACTAGATCTAGCTAATAGCTTTACATTAAATTTGTTGGATTGCTTATGACAAAGCATATCACATGTTCCTCATAGTTACTTCCTCCGGATATCTGCAAGTAAAGTTTCCACCTTTGTTGTAAATGATTTAATTGGATCTTCGCTTTGGAATCATGTTCTCTTATTTCCTCTATCATTAGGAATATTTTCCTTCATTTTTCCTCCAAAGACAGATTCAGAGAGAGAATATACCTCTATTAATCTGAGAAGAGAGGAAATTTCATCTAAAGAAAGACAGGAAACCTCATTTAAGTACTTGCTTATATTATAGAAATTAAATAAAAAGATCAAATATCCCATCATTAAATCATGTGATTTAAATATTTAAAAAATTATGTCATTTTAAATAAATAATAATTACGTCATTAAAAATTTATTTTTAATAGCAATAATATATCTTTCAGGATGCATCATTGACTGAGGTAATGAAGTTAATCGAAACAGTAAAATTGTAGAAAATTTGGACTTTAAACAGGAATAATGAGAAAATATTTTTAATATAATTTCATTAATTTATTCCGTGTAAATGAAAAATCTTGTTTATATATATATATATATATATATATATATATATATATATATATATATATATACATTTTTTACTGAAACAAAACATTCATAAATTAAGGAATTATCACAATGAGGACGATAACGCAAAATG
>JAPDSC010139723.1:3824-19891 GCA_026290005.1 Latrodectus geometricus
TTTTTGTAACTTCTTTCAGATTCGCTTTGTAAAAAGGTTTAAAACAGCTTTCATGTAGATTTTTAGGTCTTGCGCGTTACGACTGCTGACATGCGGATAACTTCGATCATTTTTGATATTTTATAGACATTTTCGACGATGCTGTATCCACATGCGAGATTCATCTCTAACATCAAAAATACCCGAACGGAATCGACGAAACAAATATTGTACGTAACTGGTTGTTACAGTCTTATATTGGACGATAAACACCTTTCACAATTTTAGCCACCCGGCTATCTTTTTTGCCGTTACAAGAGAAAAACGAAAATGTATCAAATTTTCTGTTTGTTGTCTTCCATTTTTAAAACCTTGTACTCGTAACTGAATTAATCAAACAAAATACCGCAAGAGGATATTTTAGTGTCAAATGTCACCTTTCCAATGAGTATAAATTTGAAATTGTTTGATAGATACCTCAAGAGATAGCGATAACAACAGACGTCTACCGAAAAAATAATGGATAACTTTTTCCCCATCCTAATATTTTGTCATTAAAGAGTTATGGCTGTAAAAATAGTAGAAGCTTTATATGACAAATTTAACAAGTTCACAAAATATTGTATATCTATCTATCTATATATATATTTCAAATAATTTTAAAGTTAATTTCAATTGAAAAATTGCAATACATAAAGAACACATCAAAAAGGTTTGATATTCTAGTCTGTAATTAAAAAAAATTACTTTAGATTCTTATGAGGAAATGAAATATGCACGTTCTTATATTATTCTTTTTTTTTTCAGGAACCATTGTTCCATGAGTTTATTAAGAATGTCTTAGAAGTGTACACAGTAAGAAATTCATACGAAAAAAATAAATATGAAAAAATGTTAAATTTTTTTAACTATAATGTCAATTTATATAAAAAAAACCACAGTATTAAGTATTTAATTAAAAGCAATTAGTTGTTAATTTAATAAACTGAATGTTTTATTAGATGCAAGTTTTAATAAACAGATCTAATAAAATACCTGTACTTATTGCTTAAATTTAAGAAAAAACCTTTGAAAACTGCTTAAAAGCTGTTTATCCGTATACACCTTTTAAACTTTTTAAAATAATATTCAGATTTTTTTAAAAGTGTATTTAGTTTTATTTTATTGATAATAATATTTAGTAAGAAAAGAAATTCCCCAGTAAATTATATTAGTGCGACTAAAAGAGGGGAAAAATTCTATTTGCTTGAATAAAAGAAAAGATAAAGAATATTAATTAACTTTTTCTTAAAATATTTATGATTTATAATTTGTTTTAACATATCCGTTAATTATTCTTTTAGCAAATTTGCCTCGATCCTTTCATAATTTCCTCTTGTGAACGCTGGCAACGTATGATAGTAAGTGCTTAAACTTTACATTTACAATGCGCAGTACATTGATATTATTTCAAAAATTGAAATCATCCTCTTTGTAACTAACATTCAGATCAACTGACTTTTATTCCTTTAAATATAAATCAGTTAAAGAAATTGAAATCATAAGATTTAAAATTATTATGATGTTATAACTATTTTTATGTGGATATCAACTATAACAAATATTACTGTTATAGTTGATACTGGTCAATATTTGGATTCAAATTTATTTTAAAGCTTTTAAAGCAAATATGAAAAAACTATTTTTTGCACGTATTAAATATGAAATTACCATTTATAATTTTCATTAAAAAAAAGCATGACCGGTGATGATTATATTAAAGAGAATGATTAATATTTATTCTATTATTATGTTTTTAAGAACAAAATGCATGTTGATGTATTTATATTATTTTGATGCGAAGAAAGATAATAAATATTTTCACTGTCTAAGAATGAGTCAAATATGCAATTGGTAAGTCTGAGAATTTGATGAATGCAGACAGTAAAAACTCATTTCATGTAATGAATATTATGGAATTGCTGTATTGTGTGCAACTTTATTTTTATCTTTGATGAACATAAATGAAAAAAATAATTTAAAAAATATTAGATGGGTAACGTTTATTATTGTATCATACCTTGTTTAAATTCTTTCTCTTGTATATTTCTGTTGAGTTTGATTTTAAATTAATAATTCTTAATAAAGAATTTTTTATAATTGAATTTACACATTCCAAATTCTCTTCGAACTAACATACATTTAACTGTTCATAACTATACAATTTTCAGATAAGTTTAATTTCTGATATGAGTGTTTAAAAATTAATTATTTACAAATTTTGTTTTATTTTTGTATTTCTATATATATCACTTTAGATCAGTTAAAGAACAAATAATTTTGTTTTAAAAAATCAGGACTATGTTTCTATAAAGCATAACATGGAGAATAAAATGAATAGTAATTGTAAGATAATTCTGATATTTATAATACAATGAATAATATAATGAAATGAAATATTTTATGTAATTTTAATATTTAAAAAAATGTCTCAAGAATTAAACAAGTTGTGGTAAGCAAATTTATAGATAATACAAATTTGTGCAGTAAATGAAACCTTCACTTAGGTAATATATTTTACTTTTACTTATTTAGATACCTATATATTAGAGCATGTTACACAATGTAAAAATCTAACATCTGATATTTTGTAGAAAAAAATTTTTTTTTTTACACAAGAAAAAAACTTTTGTAAATGTGAATACTTAATTTCAATAATAATTCTTAAGATTTTAGAATCAATTCTAAAACAAAAGTTTAGAAATATGAAAGGAAATTCTATTCTTTACTGTGTTTCATCTTGAGTACATTATATTCATGACGTTTTTAAATAATGTTCACTGATTCAAATGTCTTCACTTCATTTCTTACATTGTTATGTTAATGACAATGACATGAAATGAAGTGAAGACATATATCAAATCACTTAGAGAGACGTAGCAAACATATAAAAATTGATTTTTGTGTATGTTTTTAGTGTCTTTTTAAAGAAATGTAATTTCGAAATGTCAGGTTATGCCATGCAGACCTATAAAACTGTGGTTGAAGAAAAACACGAATTATTAAAATAATTTTCAAAAATTTTATATATAAACCAAAGAAGTAAAAAGAATAGTTAAAAAATAAATTACATAAAATCCCTCTATTACTATTGAAATACAAATTAATATAAATTCTTAGTCTTCAAGTTCTTATTAATGACTTTGTTGGTTGAAATTAGAAGAAGAACGATGAAAACTTTGAATGCATAACATCAGTTGCCAGAAAAGCACTACCTAATACTAAGAAGATTTGATTTGAAATTTTTAAAAATTATTGAATAAAATCGAACTAACTTCAAATCTTACATGAAGCAAATTCCATTTGTAGCATTGGCTATTGAATCTGCATAAATAAAGCGTCTTTTGAAACAGTATTTTTTAAATATACATAAGAAAAGATAAATTTTATGATTATATTTCTATGATTAAAATGATTTATTATTAATGGTTCATTGATAAAATTGACACTGAGCATTTATAATATAGAATTGTTATCTTATTTCCAAGTAACTTTAATACTTATAAAAATTACTTTCTAATTCAAAATTAAATATTTATAGGGATTATTAAAGTTTAATCTGTATATTAATAAAAAATTAACTTTTTTAAGTGTTTATAATCATAATAAAAGAAAGTTCTCAATCATCGATTTCATAAAAAAAAATGTATGTTTTCTTCATATAAGCGTTTTTTAAATAAATAGTTTTTAAACCATATTGTTAAATTTATTGAAATGTTGTTTTAGTTACTTAAATATGATATTTGATGGAAGTTATTTCTTATACAAAACTTATATTTATGAATATTTATTGTAGCTTTTGGATTTTTCAATTATATTTATTTACATTGATGAATTTTTATTTCTTAGGCTTGCTTAAATGACCTTTTTAAAGAGATGAATGTAAGCGGGGTGTTTAGAAGTATATATTTGTGTGAAAAGTTACTTAAAATATACTTAAAAGTTAATAAAATAACAGTTTAAGTTCAATAAAAATATAATTGTATGAGGAAAATAATAAAACTATTTTAAATGCAGAATATTGCATATTTCTTTCAACTTTACATATATTTCCATCATTATATAATTATCTTTTTCCTACTATTTAATTTTCCCTAAAAATTAAATACACTTTATGTGAACCATTTAACCAATATCAAATCCTTAAGAAAAACTTTTTCCTATACTTGATTTACGCAAATAATTTCCAAGAGAATTTAACAATTAAAAATTAGAATTTTTCTTGAATTAATTTCATAACTATACAGCAATTTTTTATTTCTGTAATAATCAGAAAAAAATCGATTTGAAAATTTAACATATTTATTTTTATTTGACTAAATCTCATTTATCATGAATTACATGAATTAAAACTAATTTTTATAAATAACCACAGTAGTCTTTGTATTTTTTAATTATATATATATATATATATATATATATATATATATATATATATTGATAAATTTTTTCTTAGGATCGTACAGGTGATATTTTTGATGAAATACATAAAATCGGGGTTTGTTAAAATATATATTTTTTCTGAAAGCAGTGACACAAATATATACTTAATATTTAATAAAATAGCTTATTAAATTCATTTAATTACATAACTTTATACCAATTTTGTATTATTTTAGGAATAGCAGAATAAAAATCGCAATGAAAATTCAAGATTTTTTTTGAATTGGCGAATCTTCTTTGCCATGAATTATAATCAAGTTATTATAATTCATGTTAAAGAAGTTTAGTTAAATATATTATTTCTTAAGTTAATTTATTGTAATACATTATAAGCTAAAAGCCATTTTCATTAAGTACATTAATAATATTTCTAAAAAAATAATTATTTTAGTCATGATATTTGTTTTCATTAGTTAATTTAATTAATTTGAAATTCTTGAAAAAAATTCAAATATTAACTACAAAAAAGTAAAATAGAAAATTTTTAAAGATTTTAAAAGTTTTCTATTTCAATTTATTAATCTATAAATAATGAGAATAAAATGTATGCGTGGATTAGTTCATTTAGAATATATTTTCTTAACCAGCCTGTATAACAACACAAATTTATACATAATTTTTTACAATAAGTTTCAATTCTTCTTTTAATGCATGTGTTAGGCTGTTGATTTAACAGATATGGAGGTGTTTATATTCCATAAATCACACTCCATTAAATTTTACCTTTATAAATTTTTGATGAAAATATTTAATGGAAAACTAAAATATATTTTTGATGTTTAATAAAAGACATGCTGCAAAAGTTAAAGAAAATCTCAGTAACCTGTTAATAGATTATGTCTCTCAAAAGCATTTTTAATTCATTTGGAATACATAATAAAAATAACAATGAAAATGTTTCTGGTATTTATTATAAAGGAATGTAAAGCTTCTTATTTAAAATTTTCTGAGGAAACATTTTCACCTTATAATCCTCTACAAAGGCTGTATTGAAACCTATAATTTAAAAATGCACATTGAAACTTTACAGATCTCCAAATAACAAGTTAGGAAGGAATCTATTTTGGGTGTGGAATTTAGAGCTAATGATTCAACTGACAGCTAAGTATTAGACAAAATTAATTTAAAACAAAATAAATGAGCAATACAATACTCAAAATATTGATCGTATCTCCAAATATTAATAAGGCAAATTTTCCCAATTTAAACAGAATTAATTTCTAGCTTGATTGAAAAATACGTTGCATTTATTTGCATAACATTGTTAAAGACATTGACAATCGTAACCATGTAAATAACTAATGTAGTATTAAAGAAACATTTATCTTTAAATTTATAATGTCCAAAAGTGGTCCATTTTTGGAATATTTTACAATAAAAGTAAATTTGTATTTCAAACTATTTAGAATTTAAAGATAAATGCATTTAAATTAAGCATCATATACATATCTTGTAATAAAGCCTTAAAATATTTTTTGCCATTTGAAGTTTAAATTTACAATTATAATCTGCTTTGAAGAGAAATTTCAAATAATTAATTGTTATAATGATTTACTTAAAAAACATAAATGCCCCAGTTCCAATTAAATAAAAAACAATTAATGGAACTCATTGAAATGCATCTATTTCTAAAAATATTAATTGAAAAATTTCAAGAATTGTTTTTCTTTTTTGGTTTTGTAAGAATTCTGCATAAAAAATCATGTGAAAAGAGAATCTCTACAAAAAAATATTTTTTGAGAAATTAAAATAAATCTATTGTATTGAAATAAAATATAAAAAATCTTTTTAAATATAAGGTACATAAGAAGTTTTGTGGTGGTTGATTAGAAGTCACTATTTGCATACATAGGTTAATTCAACGGAGACTTATTGTTTAAAAATATTTGAAACCACAGCAAATATTAAAGGAAAATAGTGAGCAATTGAACGGAAATCATTTTTTAAACATTTAGTAAAATATACTAAAATATTTTGAGAGGAAGTTTCAATTTTAAAATTTAGTAATATTTTTGAAGTTTTAGAAAAACTTCAAAAAGGAATATAAAATTTAAATAAATGAAATATCAAAATAAGACTGAGAAAGATCCACTTTTGAAGCTAAATCGAATTAACTTTTTCTCTTATCAATTTTACTTCTGATGTTTTTTAGTTTCCTTTTTGAAAAATAAAAATTCATAATTGATTTAAACAAAGCTATACCTTGAAAAATAATTTAAAGACAAAGAAAAAACTTTTTTGGAATTAAGTGCAAAGTTATTCCTTGAATTAAAAATTTCAATACTTCAGATGGAATACTAACTTTATACATGCTTTAGTAGTCTGTATTTTATTTTTATAAGAAACTTTATTTATTGTATAATAAAGTTTTAAAAAAAAGGTATAATTGTTATAATAGGTAAAATAACATTGCAAGACAAAAACATTGATTTATTTTAAATATTAAAAGCATTTTCTAAATTTTTTATAAATCAAGATTTTAAAAATTCAAAAATTTGAATCCAAAGGTAAAACATAGCCATAGTACTAGAAATTGATATAAATATATTGTGAATAATACGAATACATATTTTTTAACATTTGCAAAGGAATTTCTTTTAAGGAACGTAAAAGAATGTAAAGAATAAAAAGAATAAAAGACTGATTTGAGTGTATATTTATGAAGCGAAATCTACATATATCTAAATTTGAATAATCTTAAATGATAGCAAATAAAATGTCATTATATGAGGTGAATATTTTATTAAAATCAATAATGTTTATCGTATTAAAATTTTTAGGGATGAAAAGACAGTAATACAGGTTAGAAGAAATATTAAAATTAAAAATATCAGAATATATAATATAAAATAAATGCTTCACAAAATACAGCTTCTTTAACAGAATTTGATACTATAACAAATGTTGTATTGCTGTTTATTACTTACATTTTTCTTTATCTCGAAAAATTAGTGACATGAATAACATAAAATCATTTTTTAGTGTTTTATTTATATTCATAACTAATATGTGATTAAAAAGAACTAATATATATATATATATATATATATATTACTTAGTAAACTTATAATAAAATCATGACTCGAAGAGTTAAAATTGGCACTATAAGAAACGTTAATTTTTTTGAACTGAATTTGAATCCATTTGTAGTGTTTTTAGCGATAAATTTACTATATTATTGCTGAGAGATCAATTTTTAATATTATGACAACCAAGAATTGATTTCTTTGTGAAATGCATACAAATAATGATTGAAAATTTAAAACTATAAATATATATATGGAGTTTAGTTACAAAAATTATTATTAATAATTATTATGCTGAAAAAATTGAATTGAAGCTAAAATAGATAAAAACGTATAAAAAAGTATAATTATGTAATATAAGAAGTCAAATAAAAACCTAAAATATGCCAGTAACTGCTATAAACAAGTCGCAAAATTAGCCTCTTTTTTACGATGTCAAGTTATAATGCATCAGGCAATACGCCTGCTGCATTTTGCAACCATATGTATAGTTGTAAAAGATTGACGCAGCAATCAATATCTTGGAACTATTAAAAAGCCCAACTCCTTCCAAAATTGTTTGAATCTATACTAAGTCTGAGCCTTGACTAACTGTAAAGTGAAACGCAGGCTATGGATAGTAAGTTATTAACCATTAAGTGGTTTTTCCTTCCGTTACAGTTGAGATCATGTGTACGTTCCTTTATTTTATTTATAATTGGTCTGTGAGTTAAATAATCGTTTTAACCAATAATGCTGAATATACAATTTTGTCCACTAATCAAAAACAAGTAAATTTGTCAGTGGGATTAGCTCTTCAGTGGGCAATCGGAATGAAAATTTTTTTGAATATCTTAGTGGGATTGGTTATTTTATATTTTTTTGGAGATTTTGTTTTTCGATTCCGCTATTGAAATTAATACTTATTAATCATTAAGTCAAGATAAATTTATTTCATGTTGAATGCAAAACGCATTAAATATTAATATTTGTTTATGCAAGCAATATATATATATATATATATATATATATATATATATATATATATATAAAACATATAATATCGTCGGAATTAAAGTGCTTGCTCTCATTTTTTAACTTGTTTTATTAACAATGACTTCCCACAAAATTATGTTATTTCTTTTCACTGTTAGCATTGTTTTGGATTTGTTAGTATGGGGGAAGAGACACATTTATATCCTTGCACAATCTACATTAACTGTCAAAAGGAAATTGGTAAGTCAGGTTGTTTTTGGAAGTAAAATTAAAATTAGTAATTAATTTGTTTTTAAATAATTAAATATAAAATTAATAATAACAAATGTACTGAATTGGTAAACATCCGCACTTAGTAACCACCACGAAATTTCAAAACTTTTAAGATGTATGAAGTGTTATATAACCTGTTCTCTAAAGAAAAAAAAATAGATAGCACCGAATCGTAAACTTTATTTTTTACCGTTTGTCGATTTAGAGTTCATTTTTACTGCATTCTAAAGAAGTTTCAAAAGGTAAATTATAGACGAATTATGTTGAATAAAATTTATTAATTCATTTGAAATATTTTATCTCTTATAAACAATTAATGTAAATGTAATAAAACTAATTGCAAATTTTATTTCCGTTCAAAATAAATATGTTTCTCTTAAAACTCCATGGTACTTGAAAATAAAAGTAAATTCTCTATAAAAGTTAAAGTAGCTGATTGTGATTCTAAAAGATATATAAATGAAAAACAGCAGTTTTTTTTATATACATTGTGTTTAGCAACGAAAGCCCTACGACAGCGAATATACAAGGTTTTTTTAATGAAATAATAAGATTAATAAAATATTTAAATGTTCTTTTACTATAGATAATGAGTACAAAGAGAAATATCATTCGTGCCAAGGTTGATCTTTATAAAGAGGTAAGCTCTTAAGAAATATTTTTTTTTTAGTTGTTATAGATAAAATTTGTAGAAATTTGAATATTTTTGAAATCATGTTTTGTTTTCAGATTTATTGGAAATTTTTCTTAATATCCCATAGCCAACAATTTTTAATTTATGGTAATGCGTTTGAACAAGCAATGTTTGTCACTCGGTCGAGTTCATGAAATATTCAATGAAATTAATACGCTGCTAGCCACCCAAATTGCAACACAGTGAAAGACAAGAAATATCACTAGAAAATGTATTTCATAGATAACATGTTAACTAAGTATCAAATGTTTAAGATTATAGACTTCTGTGAAGTGTGGTTCCTGCCAAATTTAGTGGCCATATTAATGGCAATTGTTGGAGGATACAGTTGCCATACTCCTCGGCATTGATTTAAAGATACTTTGGATGTGTTTTTGGGGTATAGTAGACCAAGCAGCTTTCATACGTTGCCAAAATTTATTTAGTGTGGCAGCTGAGGATATAATCTAGTTCAATCATTGAGCAACTATGGACCACATGTTTTCTATCATAGAAAGATTCAGAGAGTGATCAGGCCAGGGAAGCAATTGTTTAACAATTTTGGACAATGCGTGCCATGTTTGGTCACCCATTATCCTATTGAAATAAGTCTGTGGGCAAACCCTGAAGGTAAGGAATGGCAGCTGGTTCCAACACCTCGGAGATGAAGTTCTGGTTGTTAAAGCAATGCGTATAAGTAAAAGCAATGCTTACTGAAGGAAAGCGAGAGAGATATTCAAAACTGCCCCATAAAATAATACCGGTGCAGGACCAGTGTGGTAGTACATAGCACAGCTGTTCAACATCCTTTCTCCACGGCGTCTCCAGACTCGTCAATAAAGAAAACTTCCTTCCATTCTGCCGTCCACATATTTCTTTAATCACACCATCGGTTGTGGAGAAGTGTATGGTACTGAGTGAAGGGTAGACAAAACAATGGATGTCTTTTGGACAGACCACTTTGCTGTAAACGACAACAAATGGTACGCACAGACACTGTATGATGCCTTACAGACTGAATGAGCCATGCTATGGTTCGGGATATGTCTGAGCGATCATCACGTCATCGTGTCATGTGCACAATTTGTCTGTCATCATATGTAATGGTGCACTGAGGTTGATGCAATCAAACACGTCGGTCCGTCGTACCCTCCTTAATCCAACGATCACATATCCACATTATAGATATTTAGTTTCATCCAACACGACTACCGATTTCAGTGAAAGTTTATCCATAACCTCGGTAGGCCACTACCCTTCCACTGTCGATTTCTAATACTTGATCAAAAAATGATTGCTGTTTTCTACGAGGCATGATTGATCGTTTTTTTTTGAAAAAACCATTAGATAACACAATTGCCGAACTTGAAATCTTCGAAGTCTCCAAGTCTTAAGAAGCGCTTGGAAGTGGCGTCATAAGCACGCGTAATGTGCGTCTGTGGCGTGTGTACATATCTCACCCCCGTTTATGCATGTTGTAAACTTCATGTTATTTGCATGCTTCCTTTAGGGTGTAGGATTTATTCTGGTCAGCAGTGTATTTTAAAATTTTAATGGTAAATGGATATTTTATCGGAGTAGCTCTTATAATTCAAAATAAATAATTTTATAATATCTCAAAGTCCTAATCATAATATTTAACAGTATTTTATTAATATTATACTGTTAAATATTATTGAAAAATATTATTGGCTTTGTGCTTAGAACTGATTTTTTAGAATATTTACGTCATTTCTATAATTGTATGTGTGTGTGAGTGTGTTTTAACTTATTGAGAACATTTCTTTCTATTAGTATCACAATTTCTTTTGGGAAGTAAACGATGAAAAATAACTGTAATTTATTAATTTATATTTTTATTTAACCTCGTAATAAGCCTTGATCAGTCTTTTATCAATAATACCATTTTAGAATTTTTTCCTAGAAAGCAAAAAAAAAATAAATTTTTTATCAAGATGAAGCAAATATATTCGATGATACAAAGTACTAGTTTCATTTCAAACCCTAAGATTATATGTTTATATATTTTCAAATACTAAGTTCATATGCATGGCTGCATATGCGAATTTCATTTTGTGTTTGCTAGCGAGAAAACATTTATTAAATTCCTTACAGACTTAAAAGTTTTTTACCCATTTATGGTAAAAATATAAGAACCATATTTATGTGAATGATTTTACTTTGCTTTTACTTTGACAAATTTTGAAAAGAACCATGAGAGTTGTGTGTGTGTGTGGTGCTTGTAATTGTCCGATTTTCACCTGAAATTGTGACAATAGTTGGTCTCACTTTAAGAAACAAACAAATTACTAAATTTATCACAATATTTAGAAAGCTTTAAACGTAATTACGAGTTTCGAATATGTAAAACAGAATCTGTAAATTTAACATTAGTAGTTAACTAGTACTAATTTGCATATGAAAGCGATTCTATTCTTCGAAGAAGAACCAGTGATAGGCATTTGTTGAAGCACACCTGGTTTAAATAAAAAAATGGCAAATTCAAAATTGTGTTTAACTGCTAAATTTTACTAAGACAGGGAGATTTAAAGTAACAGTGCACTAAAATGATTTCAAATATATCGTATTTACAAATTTATTATTAGGATATCATTGAGGCCATTATATTCCATTAAGATATTAATTTAAAGAAAATATATTGTTAGTTAAATACACCTACACAACGTAAACTGTGTAGGTGTAGGTTTAAATAATTAATCATCATAATTTTTTTATTGATATTGTTTTTATTTAATTTAATATGGACAGCTATATTAATAATTATAAGAGAAAAATAAGCACATAGTATTATCTAGAAAAACAGGGATTAAGTATTAATTCATGAAAATGTATAGAATGTATTAAAGTTTTGAACGTATTTATTGGAGTTATGATGAAATCTAATTGGAAATTTGAGTTTAAAATTATTGAGAAGTGTTCAAGTCTGACATTAAAGAAGAAAACAACAAACTATTATTACTTTTCAAGAAAAATTCTTAGTAGAATAAAAGTGTGACAACTAATTTCCTTGATACTTCCAATATTTAAAGATTATTACTCACATACTTGAAATAATTGTATTATAACAAAAATCGCACCTTTAAAGTATCTTTTTAAGATGCATGCCAGACATATTTAATAAAAAATGTTTTCAAAGAAGGAAACATTTCAAAGATAGTTTACCGATTGTGGAATTTGAAATTCCCTTTCATTTTTTTTATTTGTAATAAAAGAGGAATACAAATTTTTACACTATGCACATACTTATACAGAAGCAGTTTCATCAAGTACAATTTTTTACAAAAATTTCCCTATTTTATTTTAAAGATTGACGAGTTAATACGTGACTTACAATAAATATTCTTGGAAAAATTTTAGAATATGAAATAATAAATGCCTTAAAAAAACCTTTTATTCAGTTTTAATGCCGCAAAGATTTTTAAAAGAGGAATAAGAAACTTTTTCTCAACCTTTAAAGAAACACCGAAGAAAGTAACATTTTTATTACGTGAAAAAAGTTGAATAACTCTTCTTTTATCACTACCTTGAAATGCCTTCGATAAATCTTAAAAAATAGCAATGTTGATGTAGCATATAAAGAGAAGTAATTATGGAATATTATATTGCTTAATTATGTTTCATAAAACATCACTTATACGGGAATTTCAATTAAATCTTCACTAATTCTTTGAAAAAGATACAAGAAAGAAAAAGAAAAAGAGACAAGAATTTTGTGAGTTATTTATCATCAGATAAATTTCTTTCTCTCTATTGGATATTGTTAGGTTTGGCTCCAATTATTAAAAATAAATTGCTTATTTGGCCTTATATTTTTTTAACAAAATTGACTTTTGTGTTTGTTAGTATATATGATAAATATTAATCTAGCTATGAAGATTCAAAGCACATTAAAAAATATTTACTAGATTTATTTTAAAGTAATACTATTATTTCAAACATATAACTAGTTTGGGAATATATTTTCACATGAAATGTTGAGACACAGTCATAATTACTTATTTGAATATTATTATAATGCAAAGTAGGATATTTACTGTTTAGGTTAATCTCTAATAAATATCCAAGTAGCAGCAGCGAATTGTATAGTACACTTTTTGTAATACTGAATAACTTTCATGTCACTCAGATACAAAATGTACAAAAATAATGTGTTTTTAGTTATATAAATATAATAAGGTACTGAGGTTATATTTATGAATTTTGAATCTCTTTTCATAAAGATCTTAGCATGTAAAGCGATATAAATAAATGTTTCTGCTTATGGATAATACAATCTTCAAATTTTCAAGATTGCTTAAAAGAAATAAATCTTAACGTTGAACAGATAAATAAAAATTTTGTCTTCACTAAATTTTTTCTTAATGAAAGAAAGAAATTAAAAGATCTTATCAAATACTTGATTGTGAATAAAGTTTAAATTATTAAATTATGAAATACTCTCCTTCAAATAAAATCAGATTATCAATTCAGCTTACTCATATCAACTTACAGCTCAGAGCGTAGATAGAAACAAATGCACTTTAAATAAGTAGAAACAAAACACATTTTCTTTATTTTAGTTATTTTGAATGATGAATACAATATTATACATGGTTTGAGAGAATCCAATCAATATACTTTTCTCATTACTCAGATGTAACCACTAATTTTTAAAAACGTACGAGAATAAAATTAATATATTTGTAAATACATTGTAGAGCAAAATTCAATACGAGTAGAGTGTTAGATAGTTAAAAAATTAATACTTATTTAATTTCAACGGATTTCCTTTAAATACTGAATGATTACTTTAAAAAGGAAATAGAGAGACATTCATTGAGAAAACTATGAATTGTAACAGTAGATCATAAAATAGATCGTTTGAAATATGAAATATGTTATAAATTTCACTATTTCTATATTTAATTATACAACGTTCCACAGAGTCAAATGTTCATATTATATTTTAAGTTACAGAGTTCAAAATCTCGTTTCTGTATTAAATTCTCACATGCAGAACGATACGTTTTTCAACTTATTTTGTATATCACCATTTATAAATGAGTAATGACCATATAGAATGTTCAAAGTTTCATGGATTGTATAAACTTAGATTCCTATTGGATAATAGTCTTATACAGTATATGAGATTTGAAATAATTTTAATCGTTTTCTTACTTAAAAAAATATCTTGGTCTTCTCTTCCTTGTTTTTGCTGTTGTCAAGTCCAAGTTAGTGAAGTGTGATTTTATTGTGAAGATTATATAAAGCCAAAGACATTGACAACAAGACCAACAATTCTGGCATTAAAAGTGTGGTGGCTATAAAAGATGACCTGTGGTGGTTCTCCAAGTTGAAGAAGAGAGGCAATAATGGCTTGACAGTCGAAGATGTGGTCTGGGGTTTATTTATTTTGAGGACAGTTTCTGCAGAAAGGTTAAGATCTTGAGTTGTCATCTGGAGATATTTTCATGCCCTAAAAAGGCCTGTACAAAGTGTTGCTAAAACAGATGGCGGTTTTTCTAGAGCAATTTAGTTCTGGAATGAAAGGTTTTTTAAAATACTGATCAAAATTTCTGGGTTTGGCAACCGCGTCCACTTTGTTGTCACACGTATTTGATGAGAATGAAATGAAATGTGAAAACAAATTTGATTGAAAAAACATAATAATTGTTTTTGTGTTAATAATGTTCTACTCTTTTGTGAATGTTATTAGAAAGTGCCTCAGAGAAGATTTCTTCATACTTAATTAGCAGAAGTCGCAACCAACAATGATTTAAATAGCAGTGTTGATGACAAAATCCTCTTTGACTAAATAAAACAAAGTAATTTCACTTTTATTGGAAAAACATCTGAAAAATCATAAAAAAAACTTTTAGATCTTCAAACCTCATTTTTACACGTGTCAAAAATAATCTTTATTTTTAAATATATTTGGATCAAAACTAAATAATACACAGTTGAGGAAATTCCTCGTTGGCAAGAAATCTAATAAAATTATGATTTCAAAAGAGATTCGTACGTTTTCGCATTAAATTTATAGTATAATGAAGATTAAACTAGTTAAAAAAAACAATTTACAAAATCTATGTTTAAAATAAAAAGCAAATACTTATCATTTCGAGTCATTGTAAAACTATTTAACACTAATAAAGCATCAAAAAAGTAAAGATCACAAAATAAAATGAATAGACGCATTTAAATAAATATATTTTAAAACCCATTAATAATCTCTATTATGTATATGTATTGTATTATATATATGTCTATTATGTATTGCCTTCTTCTGCATTTCATTGCAACAAACTATAAAAAAATATTAAATCATGTCTGCTTTATTTAGCGACTTTAATCGCATTAGAATTTTAAAACAGAATAGTAAAACTATTTGCACATTTTTTTTAAACATTCAACATAAATGGTTCAAATTTTTTTTACAATGGGAATATATTAGTAATAGTTTAAATAAAAATAATTTAAAGAATACTTCAATAGTTAAATCTATATTTACCTTTTAAAATTAACTTTAAAAGTTGGATTTGATTCATTATTGCTTAGAAAATCACAAAAATAAATGTAGATTTGGTTCAATATATTTTAAGCTTATTGAAACAAAAATATAAATTAATATATTGAGTTGTATATTAAATTCATGAAAC
>JAPDSC010139724.1:0-14554 GCA_026290005.1 Latrodectus geometricus
TATTAATATAACTTCTTTAAAAGACTATATATGTTTATATTTAAAATTTAGCAAATTATTTCGATAAGAAAAAGTATATGCGTAATCCTTAAAAATCATTACCTGCCCTCTTTTTTAATGAAAAATTTATGGAAGTTTAAAAAAAAAGTGAAATATAAATGGAACATTTTTTAGAAATAAAAAATGTTATTCACAATAAACTGCAATTTAAAAAATTCAAACATACTTTTCAATTCTCCACTAATTTGATTTGCAATTCTTTCACTAGGAGTTAAAGTAGCATAAGGATCAATTCTTGATCTCTGTTGTGATCCAAATGATCCACTTCCACTATTACTTTTAGAGTGTTGTGGCACATAATCTTCTTGTTCCACAGGCATAACTAAAAAATACATTTAACAAAAACATATTTAATAAAATAGTTATGTATTCAATAACAAATATAATTTAATTTATTTATTATATTCATTAATTAATTACAAGTTAAATTACGCGGTATCTTAAAAGAAAATGGAGAATGAACGAACACACACACACTTGAAATAAGAATCATTATGAAATCAAAAACAGAAATAATCATTGAGATACAGTGAAAAAAGGACATACACAGAAAGTGCTAAAAATGTTACTATCTACAAAATATAATAAAAGTTAAGAAACAAAACATTTTTAGAATATCAGTTATACATGCCTGACACATACTATAGTGATAGACCAAGATTTCTAAATATATTTCTCTCTAACTCATTATAAAATTAATTTTGGATACTTAAAATACTATATATATTTTTGATGGCCAGACTTTATAAAAAATTGATGCCATCATTTCAAAGGTAGTAAAGCAATAATACTGTCTATATATAGAAATTACAAACATTCACATTCCAAAACTTAGAAGCACATGCATATTATACAATTATACATTTTTGGACATTATTTTCCATGTGATTCTAATTAATATTCTATGAATTTTTTTCAAACATGTAATTGAAATCACAAAATACACAGATCTTGTTGCTTAATGGGAAATGTTTTGTGAAATAATTAATAGATTAGGATATAAAGCCTTTAAAAAATTCATAAAAAAAAGTATGAGGAAGTTACATTATTTTAACAAATTTTATATACTTAATAAATTCTTATTTATTACAGTAATATTTACAAATATGCTATATTAAATATATTCATTTGAATACAATGTGCATCATATACATTCAATAACATTAATCCAGGTAAATAAGCATAATAATTCTAATCTGTAAATATTTTCTCTTATAGTAATTTAATTTTAAAAAATGTTAACTAAACATAAAACTAATATTCATATTCACATTACCTCTTGCTGGAACTGTCATCATATCATTGGCATTCCTCAACATTGATTGTATTGGTATTGCAGTTTCCTATTAATATATAATAAAATGCATAATAAAAACACATTTCAACCAAAATAAAGATCTTAAAACTACTGCAAAAAGTAAAATCATACATTAATTATTAAATTATATTTTATCTAATTAATGACAATTAAATGGTGTTAAATTAAGCAAAAAAGAAAATTTATTTTTAACAAACTGCATCTTCATATAACGCTCTAATTATTTTGATGAAAAAATCATATGAAAAACCAAATTACCTTAAAAAACTTTATTCTGCAATAATATTTTTATTTATTAAATCTAAATTTACATTTTGTAACAGAGATTGTATGCCACAAATTATTTTCAGTTATAATTCAAATGAACAAGAATGTGACTATTTTCAAAATCAACAGGATAAGAACACAAAATTCAGTTTCAGCATAATTTTTCGTTTTATAAGCATTTTATAAAAATAACATTAAAAATCATGGTTATTAACAGTTTTATTAAATCACCACTATTAAAGAAATCTAAGAAACTTTATATCATTAAGCAAATAAAGTCTCAGTCATACCTGACTAAATTATGAGTGAAATCAATATATTTTGGAACTTTCGTGTTCAGAATTATTCAATGAGATTAAAACAGATATTAGTAATTTATGGATGAAATCAATATCAATTTACTTTATTTATTCAGAAAATTTTAAAAGATTTTATGAGCAAATCATAAATTAAATAAAAGTACCCAGAAATTAATTTACTTACCCTTCGAAAGATGTAATATGGGTAGAGAAGCTATTAAGAAAGGAAAAATATTAGGAATGAAATACCACCACCATAATAAAGAACAATATTAGTTATTGTTATAGTTTAGTAAGAAATAAAAAATATGCATATTATCTTATTAGCCAAAAGATAATTTTATTCATTATAGATATCTTACTGTAAGTATCACATTTAATGATGCTGTAGGAAGGAAAATTTTAAACTATTTAATCACTAAACTTAGTTGTGATTTTTGATTAAAATTAAAAATCAGCAACAATTTATTAGTTAAATAAGAGCCTTCAATTTAAAAACAGCTATTAATTGAATACATAAAATGAAATGGATTTCAAATTAAATATTTTTTAGAAAAACTGCTTTGATGCCTTATAACATATTTTACAAAAAATCATTCTTTTTTATTAAAAAAAAAAAAAAAAAAAAAAAAAAAAAAAAAAAAAACTTTAATTTACAGCATTTAAATTCACAGATTTCAGTCTTTATCTTTAATTTAATTTGTAAAATTGAATCTATAACTTTCTCATATTGTATAATTATTGTTAGTTATTGTGCTTCAAAGAAATATTTTGAAATAATTTGTGAAAAACTTCTTATCTTTTATTAAATAATAAACACACAAACAGTTAAAATCTAAAATAAAACAAATTTGAATGGATTAAGATGTTTTTCAAGGTAAATTTAAAAATTAAAAAATTCACAGAAAATGTTTGTTAATATTTGGATTTATATGAAAAAATTAATTAAAAAAAAGCTGCATTATTCCATTTTAAGCAATAGTTTATTAAAAATAGAATTTTTGATAACAAAATTTTAGAAATGAAAAATATTTTATTACATAAAAAATTATAAACTTTTTGTCTTATTTTAACACTCATTTACAATTTTTGAGAAAAAAAAAAAAAAAAAAAAAAAAAAGAAGAAGAAACTTTTAAATTAAAATAGCATGATTAATGTAAATGAAGTTTTATACAAATTGTATTCTACAAGTCTTACGAGAATTTGTAATAATGCAATTGTACATTCAAAAAATAATTCATTATGTACACATTTATTAAATATATATTATAATTCATCGAAACAACAAGTTAAAATAGATACAAGTTATGATTACTGAAAATTTTGAACTTGTTACTATGAAATAAAATTTACTAAAAACTGACATTGTTCATCTCAGATTAATTATATTAGGTAATATCTCAAAGCACACGTATTTTATCAATTGACAAACCTTGTTATACCAAACTAAGTTAACATTGTAAAGTTTGTAATTCAATGTGAAATTTCTCATCTTAATGATTGATAAACCATTTTGCATAACTTAATAATCAAAATTAAAAATTATCATTTAATTTGGGAAAAATCACACAATATAATGAAATATAAACTTTAAAATTAAAATACAATGTATAAATAATTATGTTTTTATTTTATTGTTTCATTGAAAAGTTTTTTAAATAATTTTTTTACACATGAATATTTTAGATTTATAAAAGATTTAGATACATATGCTATTTTTGATAAGCACATTGAAAAAAGAAACCTAAATTTAAAAGTAAACATTTTTATGAATTTTTAAGCATAATCAGAAATATATTATAGAAATAATCATACAGAAATTCAGTCCTTATTTAACATTTCTAGATAGTAAAATTTTTTAATTTTGCATTACTTTTTTCATTATTCTTGTAAAGTATTTACTTAAATGGTCTAAAGATATTACTAACGATTATATATATAATAAATAGGCATAAATTCCACTATATTTCATGAAAATGAATTTTTCTGATTTCACAAAACTGAGTACCTCATTTTATTAACAATATCCAAATAGAATGTCCTGATAAATGATTCTGTACAGTTTTGCAATAGTTTGACTTCTTTGGCATAAGAGGGATTTACAATTTTGAATAATAAAGCATAAAATTTTCATACAAGATTATAAAAATCACAAGAAAAAGTGAATTAAAAGCGTTAAAAACTGCCCTTTTTAAAAAACAAACATGAAATCATGTTACTGTGTTTTTAAAAAGAGAAGTATAATTCACAATAATAAATTGATCTATGTATACTATCCGATTTTGAATGATTACTTTTTGATCATCTATACAACATTATGCATAAATAATTTAATCATGTTAAAATAATTAAATATTTTTCTTACTTGATGACTCTTTCTGCCCAAACTGTAGCTAGGGTACTGGATACCTGGTTTGGCATCAGCTAATTCTTCTGCAGCTGTTATACTTGGGTCACTGGATGATTTTACTAAACGTCGATCAGATTGTGGATTTGGCTCTCTAAAACTAGAAGTTCTAGTATCTATTGAAATATCAAGATCACTTTCAGGAGAAGATGCATAGCTCAATCGAGATGTCATAGGAAACAAAAAGTCATCAGTTATAGCTTCATCAGGCTGTAAAGAATAATTTATACAATAAAGATAATGATTTTTTTCTGTCAATGAAAAAAGTCTAGAAGAAAGAATTAAACAGACCTTAGCTTCAGAAACCCAAAGAGGTTGCTTTTGTTGCCTATCAATTGTTTCTTGTAGTTTTTTGTACCATGAATCTCCAGTTGTGAGAGAAATGGATGCTATGAAAAATGAAAGAAAATGTCATAAAATTTCTTATGTATGGCTACATTTAAGAAAAATGGCAAATTATCAACAGAGATCAAATTAAGTTCTTCAATCTGCATTGTTACTTTTTGTAGAAGCTTTACTCAAAACTGAAATTCAAAATTCTGTTCTTTCAAAACTACTTCAATGAACATTTTTAAGATTAAGAATATTTTTTCATATTTATTAGTAATGTCAAAAATCTCAAAATAAACTCTAAACATATTTTTATAACTTTAGAGTCTTTTTAAAGTTTAAAATGTAACAAATCTATGTAATTTATGCTGTTTTATAGTAATTCACCCTCAGTTTCAAATTATTATCAGATGTAAATACATGCTTATGACAGCAACTAAATTTTGACCAAGAAAGGGAATTTTTGCTTTTTATTGCCTAGTTCTTATAATAGTTTGGAATATTGCTTGTTCCAAACGCCCATATACAAAAGAAATTTTATTTAAAAAAATTTTCGGGAACACAATGCACACTAGCACAAATAATATTCATTTCTTCAATTTTAATGTAGCAATGAACAGATAAAATTCTTAAAAATGTACAGAAAATCTAATTGTGGTATTTTGTTAAATCAGTAAACATTTAGAATCTTCCACAAATGATTGTTTTACCTTCCAATATCAGCAGATTCATATAGAAAGCAATGATTATTAACATAATAGGTATCTCTAACAATAATAATAATAAATATTACAAATAATACCTCTTATAATAATAATTTAAAATATGTATGGGCCAATATATAAAGATATCTGATTATATAATCGATAATTTTGAAAAATCTAAGGAAAAATTTATAAGTGTAATGATTTAATTAGTAATTAATATATGCAGTATTAAATAAATTATATTTCATTTGATTCTTCAAAGAATAATTTTAAACAATTTTGTACATACTACAGTGTAATTAAAATATGAAAATTTTTGTAAAATTTAGAAATTTCATTAGAATAACTATCAAAATACACATTAAAATACACAAGTAAGGTATCAAAATACACATGTAAGGTATTGATTGATATTATTGAAACAATCCATATCATATTACAATATAAAGAAAATAGAAGTAAGAAGTCAACTTAATTGCCTAAATTGATTGTACACAAATTTTTTTATATCATAAATAAAGAAAAAAGTGACTATTGAGAAGTCACAAACTATATTTAGGCTCTGATTATTTCTAAAGATTGTTATAGAACTCAGAGTTCTTTCCTTAAAACCAATGGTAAATTGCTAAGAAAAAATTAACTGTCAAAAAATAAAAACAATGATAAAACAAAAAACATGACTGGCATTAAACTATAACACACAAAAGTTATTTACATTAAAATACCATACAAATATGAAAAACTGATAGGGCAGCAAGGTTTCTACAATAAAATCTTAGATATTAGTACATTATTAATTATCTCTTAATTATGTAAATAGAAATTACAAATGAAGTTTCAGAAATTCATTGCAATCATGTGCTTGACAGCCATTTTCATTATGAATGAAAATACTATTGAGAAGATAATAAAATAATAGGTTACCAAAAGAAAATAATTCATCAATTACAAAAAGAATTGCATTAGGGAGGGAAATAATATACATTAAAGAAAATGTGACATATATTACAGTTCAAAATATGTGAGGTTTACAAGATAAATGAAAAATCAAAAAACCAGGAAATTTTAATAAATAAAAAGAATCGATGATTGTACCTGTAAAGATATGTGACCACAATTTTTCTAATTTGCAGGCATGATCATATAATTTTCTTGAACTTTTATAGCTGGATTTAGCCCATTTGTTTCTTAATTCTTTGATAACATGCTTATTTTCTGCATGCATGAAAACAACAATAGGGTAGAACTGGGCATAATTCAAACGATCCACTGCACTTGGTGTGATATCCAGAATAGCATGTTTACCCTAAAATTATGAAAGCAAGTTTGTTATTGTAAGAAATTAATAATAAGTAAAATTGAGAAATATACAATTTAAAATTTCAATTTTATTGTTATAAATAGCAATTAATAACTGACACTTAAAAGATTCCATTTCTTTAGAATTATTTAAATCAAGAAATATTTTTTTTTATTTTGGAAATTCTGATGTTTATTTTATGTATTATAAAAAGGAAAATATAATAACGAAATCTTGATATTATAAAAAGATATTAAAGTTCATATTCATAAAAGGAAATTAAAATTTGAATAACTTTAAATCATAAATGTTCCAATTTTATATTGAATACATATATTAAATCATTAAGTTTGAATTTAAAATGCAATTCTTTAATTCAGAGCCAGAGGGACCAGAGCAGGTTAAGATCATATGAAAGAAAACATTAAATTACATATCTACTTTTAATAAAACAATTTTTAAATAGATAAAACCATCAAAGTTTATGCTTATATAATAAAAGCCATCTCACTAAAATATATACAAAATTTCCACCACCCAAAATACAAATCTCAAAAATCAATAAAGGATAAAAAAGAAATCATTTTATTAAGTGTAATTTAACACACCTAACATAAATATTGTATTGTGTAATATCCTTTAAAATGTATGTTTATTGGCTTATATTCTATAAAATTATAGAAATGCAAAAATTGTTTGGATACTTCATATGCACGAAATAAGAATTAAATATTCACAATTTAAAAATATAGACAAGTTTAATAAAAATCATACACACTAAATTAATTTTAAAAATGTATAGACAAAATAAAACCACTAAAATATATACCTTGTCTATGACATCTCTTATGGCACTCAAACGAATTATTCCAGGTGATTTTAAATTACTTTGTTCATCTTCCAACTGATTGTCTGATTCTATATTTTTGGAAAATGTAAACTCATTAAAAATTTAAATATACACAATTAAAAAAACTGTTAAACATTTAAAGCCTCAATTTATTAAAAGAAATAATCCATTTCTCACAAGTGGAAAAAAATAAAGTTACTTTACTTATTATGATCTAGCAAAGTTTCAAAACATTTAGTTTTCATAAAGCCCTTTTTATTATATTATCATATTAATTTTTATATATAAATATAAATTATTATATTATATTAATTGGCTCCTTAATTACAATAAGTGAAGAGTTTTAAAAGCATAAAATTAAAAAAAAAATTTAATCATGTTATATGTGAATATATTACAGCTTTAGAACAAAATCATAGCATGCTCCTTAGACTTACGTGGTGAGGCATAGCAGCCAGGATAATCTTTCAAAAGTCTCTCTTTTACTATATCTGTTAATGGTCCAAAAAGGACTACTGGTCTAATGAATCCAGCTAAAATCAAAAATATACTTTTTATCTTTTTTTTTAAGTTGATTTTACAAAATAATTTATTCTTAATAAAAATTTAAATAACCAAAATTTAAATTAAAAATAGAAATATTAAATGTTTTATACTAACGTTGCTTCAAAACAACTCTTTCATAAGGTGGAAATCTAGTAACAGAATCAGCTAAAATAGGAAAAAAAAAGATGTAACTTATTATTTTACAATGTATTTCATACTTATTTAACTCACAATATCACCAATAAAAGAAATCAAAATACAGATTTAAAATAAGATCTTTTAGTTTGAAATATTTAAATAATTAGGAATTATGTTACTGAAGAGCAAAAACAAGTAATAATGGAACTGTAGTTAAAAATGATGCCTATTTCTCCCAAAATGGAATATATAACAAAGTATTTAACTAAGAATAAGAATTAATAAAGAATAAAAATGCATCCCATATTTTATTACAATACAGAAATTCAGTTTGTATGTTAAACATAAATGCAGATTTTGAAGATGTTTAATATAGCAATCACAGCAGAATTTAAAGATATTTAATAGAATTTTATGATTAAATTTGGTAATAAAATAATGGAATATGAGTAAATCATATAAGGATAATATCAAATATGATTATAAATCATATAATCATACATTAAATAATCTACACTTATTATCAAACACAGAATATATAAGTACTAAGAAATAAAAATGCTGAAACATGAATTGGAAAAATTAATAACATAGTCAGAGTTGTAATGAAAGCATTTTTACCAAGAACAATGTCCTCCCAATGATCTTTGCATAATGATTTAGATCGCCTTGCTCTTCGACGGAAGAAACTGCCCCTGCTATTTTCCTCACCTTCCTTTTTCGAACTTACATGTTGAGACTGAGCTAATTCTTTTGCTCTAACAAAGGAACAATTAAAATCAAGCTGATCACAATTATTATCAATAATATTTTATAATATTTTATAATAATAAACATACAATGAAACAAGAATCTGGAATAAAATACTAATATTATAAGAGAAAAATTCTTAACATTACATTTAGTATTGATATATTTGGGTTATTGTATCTGTATTTTAGCTTTCAGTAACATATAATGAAAATACCTTGCGTTATTAGGAATAATGCCACGCTGCATTTCTTGGCCACTTCTACCTAATCTATACACAAGCCATGAGCCTGGTTTTCCATTGTGTAAAGTATCCACAACATGGAAAACTTCACCTTTTCGAAAACTAAGCTCCCCTTTCCCAGTACTCTCATGACTGAAATGAGTTCTGCAGAAAAAAAAATTTATACACCTAATATCATCATATATATATCATCACAATTAACATAAATTATTTATATTCTAAGGAAAATATAAACAAAAAGAATTGGATAAGAAAACAATTTTATCCAATTTCATAAGCAGTTACATTTTTAAATAATTAAAGGGAAAAATAAAATGTTAGGCAAATCAACATTTTATAAAAATAATATCAAAAGTACATTGGAAAAGCAGCATACCTTATATAAAGTGAATCTCCCTTTTGATTATTTATAACATCTTCGTATTCTAAAAAGAATAAAATTTATAAAAGACCTAAATATATGTCAGTATTTCGAATGATTTTGGTTTAACAGTTTCTAAAAATTATGACATTAATAACAAAACCAAGGAAGAAAATTTTTTAATGGTAATTATAACTGAAAATTAATACCATAATACTAGCAATGGTATTATAAAAATATTAACCAAATGCATGATCACCAATATGGCGATCATTAGTTATTGAATTATATTTTGAAATAATTAAAAGTTAATTTATTTCAACATTAACAATTGATACAATTTAAATCAATTGAACGCAAATTTTTATGTTTGCAAAATTTTAATAATGCTATAAGATTTAAGAGAATCTGTAATAAAACAACATTTATTATATCAATCAATATTAGAACTAAATATAGATATTTTAATATTTCATGCAAAAGCTGATTTAAGGAAATCATCAAACCATATACTTCATGGTTAAAGACTCAGATAAAAACAGTTAAAAGTAATGTCCACAAAAAAATATGGAAAAATAATAGTAATAATTTTTATCACATTTATTGGAATTTGTATTTTCTTTATAAATAACAAATCATAAAATTAAAAAAAAAAAAAATGGAAATGTGCTTCAAAACAGTAATGAAATTAAAGTCACTTTAGTTATAAAATACTGACTTTGACAAACAAAATGTACTGTAACATTTCCAAACTTTAAATTCATATAGCTTAAACTTTTTCAGTATATATAGAATGTAGTTAAATTTTGATTAAATTTGAGAAAGTTAAATTGTTTGTAAAATATTAATTTTTCATTTACATCTACTGAATTTTTCTCATTTATAGCTATTCAATTTTTTTATGCAAATTGTTTCTTTTTATTGACAAACATTTAAATAATGTAAACCAAAGTTGGAATCCTTTTAGGGATTGATGAGGATAGAATATTTAAAATATTAATTTTTATTAAAATAATGATTGTCTTTAGTTTCAGCTGCAGTATTAGAAATACTAATGCATGATTAATCAAGATGGGAAATAAACATTTTATTATTTTAGATGAACAAACTGCAAAATTATAGTGCAAATTTTACTATTGATAAAACAGTTCTGACAAATAAATGTTTTTTAATACATTTTAATAATATAGATACCTTTAATTCTACACATACATAATTAGTGGTTTTAATGGAATTTAAGAGTAATGTTTCAGATTTTCTTAATTTTACAATGAGTTTTAAATTTTTAGATTTAGTGCTTTCAAATTGTTTCCAAACAATTGAATATAATCTGAGATTTTAATATAAGATTTATTTTGTGTGCATAATTAAATACATAACTTCATACAATCAAGTCAGGTTCATTTGATCAAAAATTATTCATAACATTAAAATGCCAGAGATTTGCTTTGAATAATAAAACCAATAACATAATTCTACAAAATTCAATTCTTACTTAGTATTTATGTTTATTAACCGATTTTAAGTTTTGACTTTTTAAGTATGCAGAGTTAATTGTATGTGGTTCTTACATGCATGAATAAATTAGAATTTATTTACAGAAAAGTGTTTGGAGCATTATAGTTAAGAAACGTTTCTTAAAATAAAACTGGAATGAATTATTTATAGTGGTTTACCATCTTTTCTGTATTGAACAATGAGATTAACTTGATCTTGTATTCCAACTAACAATGCAACAGCTTCTTCTTTTGTGAAGCCTCTCATATCAATATCATTAACCTTTAGAAAGAAAAAAAATATTAACATTTAATAAGAATTAAATAATTTTAAATATATTATACTGATTAATAACTTTTACTTACTTTCAAAATTTTGTCTCCAGACTGTAGACCTTGTAAATAAGCAGGTGTACCATGCTGAACTCCAGTCACAAAAATACCAACCTCATTACCCCCAGTTAAGCGAATACCGACAGTGCCATCTTTTTGAAATGAAATAAAACGAGGATCTGGCCTAATGTAGAAATCGAAAATAAAATTAAAGAAAGGAAGAAATAGGCTAAATTGAATATTTAAGTTTTTAATCATATTGCTAAAAAACATATTAAATAGAAAATAAAGTGATGAACCTTGAAGCTATCAATTTAATAACACAAAATTTATTTAAATTAACAAATACATATTTAAAAATATTACATGCAAAAAAAAAAAATTCTTACAATATAATTAATAAAATTGACTTATTTTGACAAAATATAAAAATAATAAATTTCTTTCAGAAAGATTGTCTACTGAAAATCTTTCTTTCTGATTGAATTTAAGAGTTCTTTAACTAAATTATAAAAATATATTTTTTGTTCAAAAATTTTTATAGAAAATGTTAAACATTAAATAATTTTCCGAAAGAATTATTTTTTCATTAATATACTTTCAATTTATATAAATAATTCTATTTAGTGGTGATTCATTTATTAAAAATAAAAGATTCTAAATCCAAATAAAATTTATAATTCAAATTTTCATCATTAACAAGCTTATTTTGTTCTTACATATTTCTAATGAAATAATTTCCACACAAAACTATTTTAATAAGAAAATTAAAAATAAATGATAAATTTCTCCCTTTTTTTAAGGAAAGTGGTAATATACTACTAAATAATGGTAATTAAATAACACTATACAGAAAAAGTAAAAAGAAATAAACCAAATATTTTGGTTCTAGAATAATTTTCAAAAATTAAATTGAAAAAATTCCCATTGGATATAAGTATTTATAAAAAATTTTTATTTTTAAAGCTTCTAATTAAAAATCAGCATCAAAGACAGTAAGTTTTTAGCTCTATAATGGCATTAATTTTATTTTCTGCTTTTCCAAACAATGGAATCAAGAATGCAAATGCTCTGTTTCAAAGCTACCATAAAATTGAAATATAATGTAGAACATTAAGGCTCTCATTGAAAAGGTCATATAACTGATATTATTTATAAAATATCTTTACTTCAAATTAATGTAATTATCTTGTATATAACTTATTATAGTAAATAACAATAAAGCATAAATACAAAACAAAGTAAATAATGTTTATGATATCAAAGTATTTTGAAATATTAACAAGAAATGATATTTATGTTTTTTGTTTGGATGAAAAGATTGGAAAAATTACAATATACCACCTGATCATTAATAAAAATGTTATAAAACCAACACTAATAGCTTAGTGAACAAATGCTTTATTTTTATAAATTGATGAAATAAAATTGCTGTACAGAGTAAAATTTTGTTATGGATGTTTTAAAAATTCTGGTAGAGGATTATTATTAAAATATATAAAAATATAGAAGAAGGGGAAAAGTAAAAAGTTAAAGACTTTATTATCATCATCATATCAACCATTACTTCAGGTTAAAAATGAATAAAACTTTTTTTTTAACTAAAATAATATTTTATTAATTTTTCATTCACCTTACTTTGCAAATAAAAATGAAAGGTTATAAAATAGTTCAAGTATCATTATAATAGTTTATTTCAAAAAGGATATTATATATTTTTCCATAATTATTATTTCCCGAGTTCTAGAACAACAGATTACTCTCTAGACTTTACACAAAAATTGAAAACTTAATTATTATTACATTTATTATTATTATATATATAATATGAAAGCTAAATAGCTTCATGAAAAGAAAAAGACAAGATGTCTAAATACTTTAGTATGATAGTTTGTACCAAATGAAAACATCAAACATTAAAAAATAAAACATGTAAATGGATTTTTCTTTCAAATTTAAAAGGAAAAACTTACGGAGTGGAAGATCTTCGGAAACCAGGATCATAATTATCTATTCGACCTTCTAATAAAATAGAAGAATAAATAATTTACTAAACAAAATTTATAAACATTGACTGAATTTCAAAACTTGTTTGAAACATTTTTATAAACTGAGTTGTAATTAAAATACTTAACATTCTAATTATTAAAAAGTTTGTTGAGTTACATAAAACACTACATAGCAGCAGTTGAATTTCCATGTGTTAAGAACATTTTTAACAAAATATTATGTCTTCAGCTAGCTGAACAAAACATTTTTCACAAATTATTGAATTTAGTTCTTTATTAAAGAAAATATTTTTGCAAGCAGTAACTTATTTTTTCATAACAAAATTTATTTGATATTAATTTATTTTTTTTAATAACAGCCACTTATTTTCTAATAATTGATTGCATTTATGAAATTTATATGATAAAATTTTCACTAATTCTAGCACAAGCCACTCATCTTAACATTTTTTCTAGAATATAACTCAGTAAATAATAAATAAAAACAACAACATAATTCAGTAAATAATAAATTTTTTCAGAGTCAATTAACTTTTGATAAATTACACAACAACTTCTGATTGTGTGAATCATGCTATTATAATTTACTTATGTTATACTATACGTACAATTAAAAAACAAGTTTTTCAAATATTATTTGAAAAACTTGAATAGCAAAACTTGTTGGAACTATTAAAATATTGTTAACAATTTTTAACAATATTGTTAACAATTTTTTAACAATATTTGAATAAACATAAAGTAAAATTTAGTGCAAAATGTGTAATAAATTTTTCTAATTTGGAATAGAACTCATTTAACAGAAACCAACATTATTAGTCAATGTAAAATTTCTTATAAAAATATTATTATATAGCATATATTTTGACAAATAACCAAATATAATCAAAATAATCAACAAATAATCATATATTTTGAAAAGAAATGATTTTCATACATACCAGAAAAAAAATAATATAAAATATTTGCCATTCAACTTAATTAAAATTTTATCACATACCCAAAATAATGTGCTAAATGAATAATGTAATACTTAGTCAAAATGTGATACACATAAAAATTATTAATAAACGTTAATGACAAATATGTGCAAAAAAAAGATGCAGGCAAGCAAAAATTTCAATAAAATTTTGACAAA
>JAPDSC010139729.1:5165-19576 GCA_026290005.1 Latrodectus geometricus
TATATATATATACATATATATATATATATATATATATATATATATATTATTTACATGTTGAAAAACTAGCCAGAAACTCACTTTTAATAATCACGTTAACAGATAATTTTAACAAAATATTATGTAAATTCTTAAAAATTACTTTACAGGTGCACATGATATAATAGCGCTTTTTATTACATACATAAATAGTTTTCATATTTTTTTTTGCTTTCATTATTTCTTGAGCTTTTTCTTCTGCTAGCTATTTTTTTCAAGTGTCTCTGTTAAATATACTTCATTTTAATTAAATTTTGTGTTTTATTTGTCAAAACTGAGTTGAAAATGTGCCAAAAGAATTTCCATTAAGCGAATAAAATAACTTTCCTTCGTAATTAATGTTTTATACCCGGTTGAAACATTTTCAAATATTTGAGTTATGATACCATATTTTTAGAAATCTTTATATAATTTGCTGTGGTATTTAATTTTTTTCTCCAACATAATATTTATTTATTATTTTAATAACTTCAACTGAATTTCAATTACTTGGCATGTATAAATATGAACTGAAATTATATTAAAAATTCCATTAAACGTACTCATTTGTTTTATGAGAAAAAATCAAATAAATAATTAATGTGTCATCAGTTCATTGGAAAAATCAAAATTCTTATATACTGTTGGCCAATAAAATATCTTACAAAATGACGTTGACTTGCTGTACACTAATGTAAGTGACAGGAAAATGTTTTGGTGGTATGTGATTATTATCTCTTCAACATATACATGTAAAATAAATAAGAATAGCTGCATATTATTGCGTTTATTAAAGAAAAATGAATGTGTGCAACAAATTTCTCATATAACTATTCAAATTCAACTCTGATGGGGAAAATATGTTATGATGTCTCTAGTGAGACGAAGAAATATTTAACAGAATATTTCTGTAGCATACCGAGATTAAAAATTATCGTATATCAGTTTTTCTGTTATTATCATAAGAAATCACATGACTGTGAGCATAAAACTAAATTGTCATTCTTGTTTTGTTAAGTCCTGCAAAATGCTAAGCTTCAGAAGGGCAAAAACATATTTTCAATATGCATTGTCATTCTCATTCTTTGATAGAGAAAATGTTCAGTTGCTCACCTAACGAAAATGATGTTTAGATCCCTCACCATCAGAAAATTTCTGATCTATAATTGTCGAACTAATCGAAGATGATTATAATATGAGTTATATGCATTTTAATAGTTCTATAACATGGAATATCTCATCGATGGTATACTGTGGTGGCAAATTAACAAAGTTTTTAAACTCATTATTAGGTAGTTGTTCGAAATTGCAATCTATTTGGAAGTATTTAATATCTTTGAATGGCAGAAACTGCAGAAATATTGTTTCTATAATTTAAAAACAACATCATATAGTGAAGAATAAAAAGCTGAAATGCTAACTTCTTGCAATAATATAATATGTATACATAATTTTTACTTATAATATTTAGTCAGAGTAAATATAGCAATTTGATTTATTTATTATGTAAACCAATTTTAAGGAATTTTCAGATATTCACATTTTGATCACAATTAAAATGAAGTTTCGAAATTTATATTAAATTTCCAGTTGAAACTATATTTCCATGCAAAATAGAAATTTATAGAGACACGAATAAGTACTAAAATATACTGATATTTCTCATTTTATAATAGGAATTTCTTTGGTGCGAAAAATCCTTAGTAATATATTACTACTTTCTAAAACACAATAAAAATCAGATGTTAAAGGACAAAAATATATATTAAACACTGACCCATGCGTATTTATGTGTGTGTGAGTGAGTGAATACATGTTCATGCATTTCTTTTAATTAATAGAGAAGAAAAACATCAAATAGAAAATCGCTGAATGCCCTTCCTATTATTGGTGCAAAATGATAATTCAGAGTTGACATTCATAGTATTGGTCACCATTTTTAATTGAGTTTTAATGATAGATAGTCCACATTCTATAATGCAATAGCTGTTATAAGAAATATGTTTATCTAAAGCATCATTCAATTTTATTATTTTGCAGACACTAAAAGTAGTTTTATTAGAGCATATTCATTACATCGAAAAGAACCATGACAAAAAATGCAGCAAACATTTGAAACTTCTTAGGAAAGAAAATTGTGAGTGTTATAAATTTATTTTCACATCGTAAATCATATTAAAAATATGTGATATTCTTTTTACGTTACTATGCAAACAATAACTAAATTTTATAATCAGTGTTATTCTAATTAAGACATGATTTTAGATGGTATGATAATGAAAAATGAAAACTATTAGTTTCTCTTCATAAGTTTATATTTAAACGCAGTATTAATAACAAAGATTAAATAAAAATTCATCAAATAATTTGTAATACAGTTTCTCTATACTATGTCTAAGTTCATCTAATTTTCTCTGCATTCCTCTATGTTGTGGAATCAAAGGGAGTTGCAACTATGATCATTAAGCAATCACTCCTTAGCGTTTCAAACCTTATAATACTTTCTGCACAGTTACGTTCTACGCAAGAGTTAAGCTAGGAACAGATTTATTGAAGTACATATAGCAATCCTTTAAAGCGCCACAATAATATATTTGTCATTTTGGGGAATTAGTGGTCGAAGCCGCTGATATATTACGTAACATATATTGTTGTCTTCCTACATCTATCTATTCAATAGCTGCCTGATATCTATTCAACATTCAATATTCTAAATGTTACGTGAATCTATGATATCCTACGATAAATCACTGTTTCACAATGCCAAGACCTGGACTCTATCAAATTTCATTGAGAGATAGTAAATATAGGGATAGTAGATAGAAAGTTGTATTGAATTGCATAATGCATGACATTATACTCACAGAAGCGCATTGTGAAAGCAAATCCAAAATTTCCTATAAATGAAAGTAATATACTGAATCTGAACTATATTTGTTTCTCCTGCTAAATAACACAAAATGTAGATAATATCACTGTACCTATTTTTAAGAGAATGTAATAAAATTTAATCTTTTATGACACATGATTGGTTAAATTGTTTTTAAAATCTATAAAAATCACCATCAGTAATCTAAATTACTTAACATTTCCATCCTATATTACTTTTATTTGCTTACTTCATTAACATATACAAAATATGTACTACATATTTCAAATTATGCTTAAAACATGAAGTATATATAATAAATTCAATACGTTCTAAGAATTTTAAAAGTAAGTAGAAATAAAATAAATACCTAAAATACTTATAGTATTGAAACAATCACATTCAGATGGAATAGTAAATAAATATTAAGGAACGCATTTAAAATGGACTTCTCAAAAAAAAATACTATAGTAATTTTCTTAAATATTATATGAGTTAAATCTTTAAAGTGAAATTTTTATCCACTAAATACTTTAAGATAATACTTGAATATTTCGCTAATAGAAAATCAATACTTCAAACTTTTGTTAAAGAGCAAAAAAAGAGAAAAATGAGTTTTTCTTTTCCATTAAAGCTTAAGAAATTTTAGAGAAAAATATATATAAAATAGTTAAAGTAGGCGTATAAAAGATGGGAAAGATCTTTTTGATCAATATTTAAAAATACAATGAGATGTATTATAACATGAATGACATCTGAAAGTAAAGTTGATGGAATCTTAAAGTTGTTAAAGGCACACTGTTTATTACAATGGGACAAAAAATTCTTACTAAAATTATATTTGATTACTTCGTTTTAAAACTAACTTTTTGTATACTTTTTACACAATAATAGATTGTTTCATATTTCAGATTAAAATTATGTTATTTTTAAACTGTAAATAGAATTTTTTATAAACAATATATTATTTTAATAGTAAAATTTTGTTAACATAATATTTTGATAATTGTTGGTATATTAATTAATTATCACACAGAAAAACAAAATAACAACATATAAAATGTGATATTTATGTGTTTGAACATATATTTACACCAACTGTTAACAAAAAAATTCTCATACAGCACACATATATATTATCTTTATAATAGTTAGATCCAGATTTAACAAACAATGATAGAGTTTATGAAAAACTTATTAGAAACCTTTAAAGTCATTAAATGTGTACCGATTGAAAAACATTTACTATTTTATAAGAAGAAAGTTAAGGAATTAAATGAAAATATTTGAATCAATTAGCATATACGTATTTGGAATTATGTGAATTAATGTAACACAGATTATTGTTGTGAACAAAACATGTTTAAATAACATTAAATTTCTGTTTATTATAATTGTAAAGATTAATATTATTATAAAGATATATATAATACCTTTTTATTTGACCATTGTGTTTAGAATAAGATTAATAATGCTGTTCATTCTGACGTAAAAATATGAACCATAAGAATTATTGAGTTTTGTGTGTATTTGAGACTCTTATTTCTCTGAGATTATAAATCTATATATAAACTATAATATATAAGCATTTTATGCTCAAATATGAACTTGATTTAAAATTCATCAAAATTTAATTGCAAAATATAGTATTTATAATCAATTTGTTTCTTACACAAATTCTTCTTCTTGTGTTACTCAGAAAAAATTTAAGAAAGTTATATCTTTCTTTATAAATATTAATTCTTCATATAATATGATTGCTTCTTGTGTAATTAGCACAAAAATCTTTTAAATTAAGTACGGAATAAAATATGATATATAATCCAAAGTTTCGTTTAATATATATTAATGTTTTTTCGAGACTCAATGCTAAAAAAGAAATATGATTCTTGTACTTCAATTAGTTCTTACGAAATATAGTTTTTTTACTAAAAATATCATCGGATGAAATGGGTTTAGAAGAAATCTTTGTATCATCGGATGATGTGATTTACCATCTTAACACATTTCCATTGAATGTTATTGATCTATTAAATGCTTAAATATATATCTATGCAAAAATTGGTTATTAAGAAAGGCAAATAATTTTCGTTCCTTAAAAATTCAAAGCAAAATATATTAAACTTTTTTAAAAATGATCACTGCATGAGAAATTTAGTGTTCATTGATGAAAATGTTCAGTTAGATTTTAGATCATATTTTATCTAAAAGTTTTGAGTAGATATAGATATGTATTCCAAATAAAATACAATTATGCTTTACATTTTTCTAAACTTCTTTTACACTTGGACTTTTTAAAATCTCGGAAATGAGTATTGATATTTTTATTTTTAAATGACTGTTTAATTTATCTTAACCTTTTTAAACAATGAAATTATCCACTCATTGAGAAAAAAATTCAAAAAGAAAAACGTATAATCTAGCATTCTTTGTGTTCTGTTAGTTAACAAAAGTCATGACCGGTCGATAATATTTCGGGCATGATAAAAGAGATAATAAGAGATCATTTATCATAATACATTATCTCTGACAACATAAAGATATCTTTTTAGTGAATAAGACTTACAGTTAACATCAAATATATTTGCTTTATTTATAAGTTATTTTTTATATTGTTGCACAAAACATAAAATTTATGAACATTTAAACCATTTTCTCCCTTTAATTCATACATAGTGATAAAAACTGTTTCAGTAAAACAAAGAAAATATGCTTTAAAAAATGCAGTTTATTTTATTATTTTAAAATTGAAATCCTGCTCTCCTTAGAACTTGGAGCGACAATCAACGACTTAAAACATCCTTTAGCCCTGTTCTCACCAATAATACTGTTTCGAATGCCGTTGAGTAGCTGTATCTATCTTAGTTTATTAGCTCTTTTTAGAGTCTCACTAATATTTCTTTCCCTACAGGTCTACCTGTTAAGATGAATAAGCAAAAATGAACCATCAATTTAAGATAACTGGCTCTTCAAAATATTAATCACATTCAAGTATAATCTCAGAAGAGCAGATGCTTACGGAAGGTAATGAAAATGATAATATCAGTACTGACATTGGCATTGGCATTTACATCGAATTCCGAGATCAAGTGAGGAAGTTCCAGAGAAGGTACTCGGACTACTGCTCAGTCTTCCGTTCTACAATCAATGAGGATAAGAACTTATCATAATCATTGGGCTATATCTCTTCTAAGCGAAATTTGGCTCCTGCCAGACAGTAAAAACTCCATTCAACACCAACTCTATTCAACATCTGATTCCGTGAACGTGAATAACCTTAAAAATCTCAATAGTCACTTCTTTTCTCAATTGGTTCATCTACAGTGGATACCCTAGCATCTGGGCATCGAGGGTAATGAGATCACGGAAAGGTTAGGAAAGGTGCTGCTAATCCTTCAGAGTCTTTTCCTCCACTTTCTCATTTGGAACAGTCACAAAAATCTGAATTCAAAGCACTGAGTAAAGCCCAACTTCACTCCACGGGTACCATGGTTGTTGTCCGGGAAGCACCTTGAATCTTTCTTGCTATCGTTGTAATTAGGTAACAATAACTCTCTTTCGCAGTGGGTACCTTCGTTTTACGACCTTCTCTGAGGGTTCTAAGAACTACAAAGTCTGTTGCAAGTGCTACATTGAATAAACTTCTCCTGTTCATATTTTATCGTGTCTTGCAGGATTTTTATGATACCCCATTACTGACTTTGGACATTTTTGAGGTGAATAAAATAGTGGACTTGAAATAGCTCCGTTATACTAGCGGATATGAACTCCTCATAAATGAAATCCAATATTAAAAAATCAAAATCATTAGTTATAACAAAATGTACTACAATAAATAAATATAGACTGTTTTATTTATCAAAAATTGAAATGGGAACTTTCTTTTTAATTTTCTTCTTCTTTTAAAAATACTGAATATTTTATCAACAAATTGGCAAATTATTTTCATTTTATTCCCATTGGTGGAAAAAAAACTTCCAAAAATGGAATAAAATAAAATATTAATATTCTTTTTTTTATCACTTAATGGTATCAAATAACTTTTAAAAACTCAAATAATTTCTATCCTTCTTAGAGTGTAAAAAAGGATACTCTCAATAATAAGAAAAAAAATTAACTTAACCAAAGTAATGGAAATTCCAAATTAAAATAATTAAAACAATGGAGAAACTATTTTCATTGGTCGCCAATTAAATTTCACTTTGAAATAGCTGTAGAATTTTCACCATGGTGATTTTGAAAACGCGCCAAGTTGAGGACCTAAAGCACATTTTCACCTGTAAAGAAGAACAGGTGTAAAAATTTATTGAAATGAAATATGTTTCAAAATACATATTTTAATAAAAGTAATTTTTAAGCGATATAAAATAATCTTTAATTAAAACTGTATTTCATTGAAAAAAACATTATATAATGACTGAAATTTTTCTAAAATATTATATGAGCAAAATATATGTTGTTTTACTTAATGTAATAAAGGTGTAATGAAATACTTAATGACTATTAAGCATAAATATGTAATGTCATCTTCGTAATTATTTTAGATTTGCTAGAGTGCATTTTCATATTTCCTGAAGCTTAAATACGCTTGATTTTGAAAAATCTATTAACGTTCTTTTCTTTTCTCATGAGTCAATTAAGTGAGTCAGTTTTTTTACTCACTTAATTCAAAATGAAAGCTTTAAAATTTAGACTAGTTAGTCTTTCAATAAATACGAACATATAGAAAATATAATTTATTATTTTTAAAAAAAATTATATATGCTTTTATAAAACCAAGTATTTCTAAAATTAAAGAATTAAAATTCCTTTTCATGATTAATTGCTAAAAATCCATCTGAGTATTGGCGTTATAGATTGTTCAATAAGAGATTGAAATAAATCAATCATAAATTATAAAATTTTAGAAAAAAATTAACAAAATGCTCTGGAAAACAAATATTTCATAAAAATTAATAATATATTTTGTTTGCATTTAATTCCAAAATTTGTTCTACGTAATGCGTTAGCTTTTAATTGTTTTGTAATGTAATCATACTTCTTAAAATAATCTTAGCATCCATAACAAGAAGCTTTAATCTACAAATATTTAAATCGAAAACAATCGCTAAAGCCTCAAAAAAAGTTTTTTGTTCTTACAGATTTCTTTCGGCTACTTAAGAGCGAACAATTTTACATAACAATATTTTTGATATCTTTTTTTTATTTTAAATTTTACTTTTATGTAATTTATATTTAGTAAAAAATTATTGTATTTTAGTACCTAAATATTTTCATTTGTATTTTTCTAAAGTACATTTTACTATAAGAAACTAAGGCTAAAATATCATAGTCCTAGTTTCAAATATTCACTCTATTACAGAATCTGAAGCAAGTATTTATCATAAATATTTAAAAATTATTTGATTAAATTTGTTAGCAAATTTTAGTATTAAAATAAAATTTGTAAAATAAAATAAATAATACCATTCTTCACAGTAAAAACATCAAATTATTAATATCACTTGAAAATGAATATTTTCTATCATTACATAAACAAGAATTAAATAAATTTTAATTTAATGAATAAAAAAATAACAAAACAAAACTTTACATTTATTATGGATTCTTCATTAGTTTATTTATTAAAATAACTGGTTAGTAAATAAAAATAAAATGAAAAATATATTGATGTGTTATTCAAATTGATAGAGAAAAAATACTTTATTTTAAGCAAAATCTGATGTTACCATTTTGATTTTTTTATTGTTTATTTTAAATATAAATATATGAATCTAGTTTACATACAAATCAAATTGTCTTGTAAGCATTTTCCAATACTTTATTAATCATACTATTAATATTACTTCATTAGATTTCAATTTTGAAGTTTCATTGTTAAGGCAAAATATTTCTCACTTATTTCCACGCTTCTGCTTCAACAAAGGTGTAGATTTATGAATAGGAAGGAATACATTGTTAAGAAGTATATAAACTCATTATTATAGAACATTTTAATAGATGAGTTTACAAGAATTTCTTTGCCGTTTTAGCATTTCAATAATGACATTGCGTTTTAACAATAATAAAATTCAATGAATTAGACAGTTAATTAGACAGTATCAGTTTTAAGAGAAATAAAGGTAGTTTTTATTTTTATTATATGAAATATAAAATAAGAATGAATTTTACTATAAATATCTCATTTTTAATAGAATCATTAAGTTTTTTCCGTTGGCATTATCAAATGTATGATATTAGTTATACAATACATTTAAAGTATTAATATTCAATATTTTAGAATATATTCTTAAGTATATTAATAAAACTTAAAAAAACCATATAATAAACTTAATATTTACATTTTACATAAAATATGGAGTAAGTTTTTAAATTTAAAATACACACATACGCACATGATATTAGATTTTACGTTTAATATACATAAATAACAATTTCCAATCATTTCAGCATTTTTATTTTAAATATTTCCTAACTAATTTTGTAATTAGGTAACTTTTTGAACTTGTTTTGTATTTTGAGTATTTTTATTAAATTATTGTAAAATTAATTTATATTACTACCAGAAAAATATCTGTGTCAATCAAATAGTCTCTGAAAAATATTCAGCCATTAGTTTTGAATTATAAATAATATGCTTGTATTTTACAAATTTAGCAATAAATGTTACTTATACTTATCTTTGAAAGTTCTGATTTACATATGTTATTGCTTTAATAAATGCAATATTTTTTATTGTTTTTCAAATATTTATACATAATAAAATTACAAAGCTATACAGATGTATAATTTCTAATTTCCTACAAAAATATTTCATTCAGCACACTAACGAGCTACCTTGAATGTTGCAAAATAAATACATCCAGCTATTATTTGACAAATATAGCTTCTTTTATAAATATTTTCTTTGACTTATCTAATGAAATGCAAAATAAAAACTATTCTAAAACTAAATCATTAAATATTTAAGATGATGGAAATATTTGAATGATGAGTTTTTTTAAATAAATGAAACTTAAAATTAATAATACTATTTTTCATGATAGAAAAATCAAATAAATAAGAGCACTTGAATATGAAGATTTTCTATTATTACATAAACAATAATTAAATAAGCTTTGATTTAAAGAAAGGGTCAAAATTACAAAACTTTATATTAATTTATGGATTTTTCATTACTGTTTATTTATCCAAATAACTAGTGAAATATTAAAAATTATTCATTCTATTTAATATTTAGTAAATTAAATAATGATATTTTATTTGTGTTTGCTTTATGTTTATGGAGGAAGCAAAGTATTTTTTATATTATCATATTTCCTTTCAAAACAACTTAATTTATTCATTCTATTAAAGACATTTTGATGCAAATAACTATTCTTTCAATTTTTCTAAACTGATATAAAATATAATAAAATTCTTTGATGAAAGAAAAATGGCAATTCTTTCATTAAATATTTTAAAGGACTCTAAAATTTAAACTCTAATTCAGTTTCTAAAATGAAGTGTACAACATAATCTTGTAAAACTGTTTCTATTTTATAAGTATATTCTCATTGCAATAATTAACTTTGAAAGCCTTTTAATGTTATTAACAAAGATTTAAAAATGTTTTTCTAGTTAGAGATTTTATCTTAAATATAATTACTTTAAAGAAACTTTTAAGCAAACAACTTCTGATGCTAACAAAGAATTTTGAATGGATTTTATTATGATATTTTACTTTTAACTTTAATTAGAAAAACACAAAATTTGGTAATAAACTTATTAAATTTCCAAAACATTTTCCTTATAATTGATAATAAACTGATAGCTAATTTTTCATATTTGCATAATTTATTCCAATATGAAAAATCATAAAAATTAAAATTTGAAAAGATTTGTAGTTCTTCTATTATTTTTACTCACACACAATATTTACATTAATACATTTACACACAATATATACATTAAGCATTTAAAATAATTTTTAATAAAATACAAAATAAATCAAATATGTGAGAAAAAACGTTCAACGTTTTCCATGAATATGTCATTTTTAAATGGTTTAACTGTAATATGATGTACATTTGGCTGCTTATGTTTTGGCTGAATATCTCTTTATCAGTTAACACTGATAAAAAGTGATATTATTGTGTGATTTACCACAAAATTATTTTTATCAATTTCTTTTTTATGTCGTGGTTCATTTTATATGACACATTTGTTAGTAAATGAGGTTTAAAAGTTGTGATACTTTTGAGATTTATATTATAAGCATAATATAAATGTGTTTTAACAGGTTGAAGTTATCTAAATGAAAATGGTAATTCTTCCTAAGATATAACATAGTTAAACTTGTATTATCTTATCATATTATTACTTGTTAACTCTATTAAAAAATATTTGTGAATTTCCCAGAATCCAAAATGAATAATTCGCTAGAAAACAATGGAACTAATTTTTACGATAAAATCTACAGCATTCATATCTTAACAACAATTCCTTTTCTTATAATGTCGCAAAAAATTTCTTTTTCTAAAAATTTTTATCGTGTTTAGAAATACCATACCTTAAATTCATTATTATCAACATATCTTTTTGCTCAAGTAAAGCACTGAATCTCAAATACATTGGAGAGCGAAAGTAATCCAAGGATTACATCCACTCAAGCAGAAGTAAATTGGAATGGATTTATGTGGACGATAGGCTTACATCTGCAATAGGTATTCTGCTCAGGAAGAAGTGGGGATTTGCGCTTCCAGAAATTTCTGTCAGTACTCTTTCCTTTCAACCCTAATTTTGTTTGGAAAATTAAATAGTATGTTATATGAGTAATATAAGTAAAGTTTTTCTCGCAAAAAGTTTCTGAAAATATCAAGAAGTGAAGTAGAGATAAAATTATTATTTTTGTTAATAGACTGAAATTATCTAAATATATAAATGTGTGTGTGATATCAGTAATCTCAAGTGAAAACAAAATTGGTAAGTACATTCAAAAATATTTCTACTACTAAAGCAATTTTAAGTTTAATAATATATTTTCGTATATTCCCAAAGATTGTAAGTAAACTGAGTAACGTTGTTCAAAATCTTACGAAATTTTAATTCAATTGAAAATATTTATCAAGTGGTATATTTTGTTAACTTTACATTTTTGTGCAATTAGTAATACAATTTTCATATTAATATTATTAAATATTTCTATTCTTAAACAATCTTAAATAAAAGTAAATAATTGAAGCATTTTATATTTTCATATTCCTCAGAAATGTATTCTTCCGATATTTTATTAGCCATTTATCAATAAAACTTTTAATGAGTAAATTTTTCGTGGTATGTTTTATTAATTTTACTATATAATATATATTATATACCATATTATTATATATTACATTGCTGTAATATATATTATATAATATATATTGCAACAATGTATTCTTCCAATATTTTATTAGCCATTTATCAATAAAACTCTTAACTAGTAATTTTTTCGTGCTATTTTTTATTAATTTTATTATATAATATATGTTATATACATTATTTCCATTTACTTTAAACAAACTTGTCTCATAATATATATCTTCATCTACACTAGTTCCTTAATAATGAAAAAAATCATTTTTTACAGGGATTTTCAAGAAGGAATTAAATTTTATAAAATGAAAATGTATACTTCCACAAAGCCAATTTCTTACAAAATTATTAGTCGTTAAATTCTTTTAGAAGATAATTACTTCAACAAAGTATTTATCGAAACACGTACACTTTCCCTTATGAGCTTGCATAATAAAGCTAAAACTTTTATTTAATCAACTTTCTTTGGATGGAAAAATTCTCGAGTAAAAATATCATATACATTACTTTCATATATCACACTAATTATTTTTAAACTCTCATTTAAAAAACTACTTAAACATCATGAATACGATTCCTATGCCATTAATAAATTATCATCAAGATAAATTTATTATTAATTTTAACAAATTAAAAGAACAAACAATTATATTTCAGTGTAGTTTAACTTATTTAATTCTAAGATAATTTGTAAATAAAGATTATGTGCCTTTTTAATTATAAAATGGTTTTGAAAGTCCTTCAGAAACCTAGAAAAAACACTTGAAATTTTTTTAGACCTTCAGAAATTAACCTTTATTGCTTTGAAGAAGTATATTTAAACTTATTGTTATATATCATGCTACTAATATTCGTGGTTCAAAGCATCTCTGAAAGTAATTGGAATATGTATGTAAATCAAAATTCTTATATTTAAAAATGGAGAAAAATACAGCATTTTAATCCACAATAAAAATGAATAACATACAGAAATTATAACTGGATATCTAAAACTTTACTCCAATCAAAAATAAAGGCATATCTAGTTTCCAAACTCATAAAATTATCATGAATCACTTCAAGTTAACCATTTGAGATATAAAAAACAACAATAGAAAAAATAAAACACTATATATTTTCAAATTCTACAGTTGTGTTTAGTTATTTTAACCAGTTTAAGAAAAGTATTTGATCTTGTTTGAAATCAGCTCAGACTTCTTCTGTTTACTGAGAAAGTCTTATAGTAATTTTTACCTGAAGATAACTATATATAATTTAAGTAAGCATTGACATCGAAAGGAATGCATTTGGAGTTCTTTAAAAATTTAAATGCAACAGTAAAACATGCACTTTTACTAGCATTTCCTGTTTTTGAAATAAAATATTGTCTTATAGCTTTATTTAATATAGAAATTTTGTAAAAGAAATTTTAAAAATAAAAACGATCTAGAGTTTTTATATCTATTAAAATTCTCGAATGGAACTTTTCGGAAGAAAAAAAATTTTAGACTTACATTTACGTGCATTAAAATGTAAAAAAATTTTCTGTACATTAGTATTTGTGTGATAAGAAATTATTTATTGTTATTCGGCATTAAACTAAATATTAAATTTATCTAAATATTTATTAAGATATTCATATTTAATTATTTTGCAAAAAAGCTGTTTAGTGAATAAGAAAATAATCAACAAAGACGAAGTTTGATTACTTAAAACTATGTTTTCTTGAAGCCATTAATTCGATTAAATCCACAACCAAAAGAAACTTGGCCTTATCTACATTTAAATAAAATTTTAATGAATGTAAGATCATTTCCCGGATTTAAAACCTAAAACACATTATAGAAAGTTATATATTATTAAATAATTTATATATATGGTGTCATTTACGTAAGAAAATATTTTACAAAAATATTTATTGATCATCATGTAACATATCTACTTACCATTGACTATATAAACGACAAATATTATACTCTTTATCTCACATTACATGTTTCACATTTGTTTAATAAAAAGACAAAAATATCAATTTTTAATTATTCACTTAGAAAGCATAAATTATACTTAAATTTTGCCATTCATTAGCAAAATTACTTTTTTTAAATTTTATGGTGAAATGTGATTATTGTTTAGTAAAATATCATAAATTAAAGAAACAGAAAAAAAATTATTCTAATTTTCAATTCGTGTTTATCGTGCATTTTGA
>JAPDSC010139732.1:0-13585 GCA_026290005.1 Latrodectus geometricus
AATATTTTATTAAAGAAAAAGTAATACAATCTATCAAAATGTTAAATCTTTCAAGTTTCTTAATCTATGCTAATATCAAGTGTTCAGAGTATGATATTAACATAAACGTGCATGATGTATATCTTGATAATTTCTGTTATATATCATTTTATGTAAGGAAGTGTTTCAAACACTAATTTAAAATTAATCAGGAACAGTATTAGTTAAGGAAGCAAATAATACAGGATTCATACTAAATAGCATGAATAACTGCCATGAAATTTGGTCAAAAGAGATATTTTTTAAACGTTTTTATCTTTTAATGATTTAAAATTATTTTTTTTGTTATTCTCCTATTGTGTGTAGTAAACATTTACTGTCAATAAAAAATATCTTAATTCTCCTCAAAATTAAATTGTTAAAAATTATTAAATATTTCTATATTCTTCAAAATATAGTTGAACTAATATTTCAAACATTTGTTCTAAAAGTGTAGCAAAAGGCTGTAAATCATTTTCCTAAATTATTAGGTAAATAACCTATACATTAGGAATAGTTAAAAAAAAAAAAAAAACTAAATATCTTTTCTTAACAATTGTACTTTTAATTATGAAGACTACTATGTATTTAAGTATCGCTTATTTTACTTATTTTTACTGTTTAATTAATTATTTTTCCTTTTAAATTAATTACAGTGGATTTAGATAATCACAAAAGATTTCAAATGAAATATCGTTAATTCCGCAATGGAATTTTTCAAAAATAATTGAATAAAAATAATTAGGATATTTCCGGTAATATTTAGGAGAGTAAACACATTAAATGAGAAATACCATTTGCACAAGATATTTAATTCATTTAGTTTCTGATTAATTTATATGCTAATTTCTAGAATTTCTAAATCATATAAATCAAAGCCTGCTGTTAATTTAATGCAAGGACTAAACTCTTTTAATTTCCTTCACATTTATTGTTGAGATCATATTTTTATATTTAAATTTAAGCAAATATTATGAGAAATAAATTATTTCTTTTGAACAAAATTCTATTAATTTCCTGTTGATGTTTAATTTTGAGTTCACGACGATAAAATTAGGAACAATGTAAGTTAAATGATTCATTTTTAAGTGTAAAAACATGCTAATTCAAATACATTTCTAAACAAGTGACATTAAATTAATCAATGTGTCTAAATTCATTATATTCTTTTTTTAATAATTAATATTTATTGTTCTATTGATAGGAATTCAAAATTTTGAATAATAGATCTTGAGTTAAATTCCAGGCTCATTTAAAAAGGGAAAATACTATTTCGTTTTTTACTTTTTGTATCCATATCTTGAGCATATTTAGAAAAGAAGCTAACATGGATTCGATTTAGAGCTTCCTCTCGTTTAACCTCGGAATTCAGTCTAATTTAATTTCAACATTTTTTAAAAAAGAAAAAAAAAATACAATTTGATAAATTTTAATTGAATTTTTAAAATGAGAGAGATTCAAAAACTCTCAATGTATTAAGTAACATAAAACTGCAAAGTTAATTAAATACTATGACTTTTTGTATATAATTTGATAGCAACAACAATGATAATTTATGTTATTCAAAATTATAACTTTAAAGAGAAAAAACATATTCAAGGAAAAAGAGCACTATAATTTATCAAAATTAACCAAGAATGATTCTTAAAACTTATGCACAATGATAATAATGTATTGATAATTGCAGAAATGTGACTTTTTATTTTTGTTTTTCTTTTTTGTGAACTTCATAACTGTAAGAACTGTGAATCAAAGTTTCCTAAAACTTTAATCTGACAAGAACTTTTGATTTAAATTCTTTTAATAAAATGCAAATTTTAATATTGAAAATAAACTTAAAAATCATTATCGATTCAGAAGTATATTGTGAAATTTTTCACTATTGTAATAAATATTTTACATGTTGTAGTGCAACCTTAACTATATTCTGAAAGAAGGAAAAATTTGTTATTCAATGTACAAAATCTTTTCAATACTTTGGGTATTTTTCGTCGCTAAATATTTGTTTCCAATATTTTAAATTAAAGATTAATTGCACACATATTTCGGGAAAATAAATAAATACTACGAATTTAATTATCTGATGCAATACTTAACTCAAAAGTTTTGTAAATGCGATAGCGTAAGCAAATCAATGTTTAAATTGATGTCTTTCGTAATTAACAAGTTCAAAATAATTACAAACTCTTTCTAATTTAGTTTAAATTCTGATAAACCAATGGAAATTTTAATAGAAGGAAAGATATCCTCAACATTTTTAAGAAAAAATGGGAAACAAATTTGAGAAGTGATTTTGATATTCTATAATACAATCCAAAACTCTTAAAATTTTATAGTGAATTCTTTTATTTTCTGTAAAATTAACAGAAATTGAATTTTCTAATTAATATGTATGAAGCATTTTGTACGTTTAAAAACCAGATTCATTTTCTAAGAGAGTTTATTTTCGGAAGTAAAAACGAAATATTTTCTAATTATTTTTATTATATCCTTTATTTCTGATCTTAAATCATTTTGTAGCTTTTTTTATTCTTAATGTGACATAATTAACTCAAAGAATTCACATTTTTTTAAAGAAATTTGTTAAAACTAGTTGTTCTCAATTTTTACATGGATAAAAAATACTGAAAGTTTAAATATAAGGTCAGCTTATTTACCCCTGTCTTAAAACCTTGAACAAATGTAAAATTTATAACATCTTCCATTATATTTTACAATATTTTTATATGTAAATATGTTAAGCATATTATTTTTTTCTCATTTTAATATGTTAGTCTCTTAAGATGCAAATAATATGCTCAATAATAATTTTGCCACCTAAATGTGCATTAAATTAACAATATATATAATATAATTCATTTAATATCTTAGATAATTCATGTTATGTTTATGGCAAAACAAGTTTTTTGGTTTTATATGTTTGTTTGCCTCTCAATAGACATGTTTTGTGCATAAATCATAAATTAAAATATTATCATTGAATTGTTATGTGTATTCCAAATATTATATATATACCTTTGTAGTAGGAATTGAATTAACAAATTATTGAACTGGGAACCACTCATCATATATCAAAATTAAAATATTTTTATTGTAAAACACAATTTTATTTGTATTAAATCATTTATGATAATTTATATACTAATGTTGAAAAACAATCCTCAGTTTATTTTTAATTTACCGTTATTATACTCTCATTTGTTTTTCTTTATTTAACACACTAGGGATTTAAAATAAAATAACTTCTTGACTATTAATATCTGTGAAAGTATAATCGTATGAAATAGAGTTCTCGAATAACATATATTTGAGTGTATTTAGCCTTTAGAACCAATAACTATTTATAACAGAAACAATAAGTAAAAATTACGATTTTCTATAGGTATCTTAGGTATCATATGCATTCATTAAAATTTAGATAACTATGCTTTGGATTCCACATAATGTTCACCACTCATCATATAATATTCACTGCCCAAATGGTATTCTCTTCCTAATTAAAACTTCACTATCCGTTGCAGCAGCGCTTGTTAAACATTAAAGCTTATCTAGGTCATTTGCTGAATTCTCTAAGTGAAAACAATAAAGATGATATGCTGTGAATGAATAAAAATGATAGTAACTTCCTGTAGAAAATATTATTTGAAGGAAATAAAACATTTCACACATTTTCTTTTTATTAAAAGTATTAATTTGAGAGTAATAGGGGATTTTAATTTCGGTAAATTGTTTTCCTAATTTTAAATCATGATGATATTTTTTTATATGTATTTTCTGAAAAATAGAGTAAAATAAATATAATAACATTTATTTTTTTCTGTCGTTGAAAAGACTATCACTAAGCGTTTAAATAATTATAAATAATTATCATGTTTTCATTATATAAAAAAATAATTGTGGTAAAATTTAAATTATAGCAGAGGAAAATTTAACTAAATATGTTAGCATAATGTTTAGCAAAACAAAAATATGTAACGACATTAACAATATTTCAAATGTAAAAGTAGAATTTTAAAATCTTTAAAAATTTCATATTAGTTAATGAAAATGTTAGATATCATGTAAATGATGGGATGGTCCTAAATACAAAAGTGAAAAAAATAAATCCCAAAAACTGTAACAACCTGCATGTGTTATCCAGCAATTATGTTAAAATCAAACACGTAAATCAGTGTCAGCAATAACTAAGGTATGCATGGTTTAGTGGGACGCACAGAGGTATGTGTCTTCGTGACCCCAAAAATGTATAAATCTTCGTAATTTAGAAAAAAATACCAAACAAGAGATTCAAAATTTTCCTGCCCTCCCCAAGACGTATCACTTCACATGGAGGACGTTGCCACCAACACTTATTCTGCGAATTGCAGCCCTTATGAATGAAAACGGCGTGTCTTCGGTTGGATAGGGATTCGAACCCACACACTGATAATGATACGAATGGCTTATTGAACCAGGCCACCACTACCTCGTTATGATTAACTAATTTGCATAAATATAGGTACATTTTAAGAATATAGTAGAATAAATTTTTGTGAAGATTATAAAAATGATTCATTATATTTTTAGTAATATTTAGAATAATAGTTACAATAAAAAATATGAATATATTTTGAAAAAATTTAATATTTTAAACGCGTAGATTTTGAGAATCATAATACATTATTTTAAAAAGGACACAAGAATGCATTAGTATAGTACTAATAATATATTCAATGTATTGAATACAATATAATGAATACAAATAATATATTCAATGTATTAAACATTAAATTAATGCATAATAATAATCTATGTTATTATCTGTAACGTGTTCAAAGTTACTTTGACTCTATGTTTGTGTTAAAAAATTACCTTATATTCGTAAAAACAATAAAATATTTCATACGTGTATTTAGATGCAATACATATTTTATGAACTATAATAAATTTTTAATAATAAACAAAAAATTTTTTTTTTTTACTTTTATGACAACAAATCTTAATTACTAATCGGTGAACGTCTTACAAGGTGAAATGTAAAAAGTATATGTGCATATACTTATTTTATGTAAACAAGAAAAGTTTTGTCCAGTTGAACCTCAAACAACTATAAAAAAAGCATTGTGAATGAATGCATTTTTAAACACTTCATGCTAATTAAGGCCATGTGAAATTCCATAATTTAGGAAGCTGAGTTTTAGTTTTAGTTATTATTTTATGTACAAGCTAAGGGAATAAGTCTTATTAGAACTGAAGATGTGTTACTCAAGTTTATATTATTACACGCAAGTATTTTTTAATATACGGAAATCCTAAATTATACAAATTTCCAATCATTGTTAAAAGTAATTTCATTTTAATTATAATATATTTCAAATTCATTTAAAAAATAAATTTACTATGCTTATTTTTCATTTCATTTTTAATAGTTTTATTATCACGGTATCAAGCATCATTAATGATTTGGTTTCATGAGTCTGGAGATTCAGCAAGTGCTGCTTTATGAAAGGACTAAAAAGAAATAGCGCCTTATCATACGTTGTTGTATTGAAACATCTCATACGGTAAGAAAAACATTAATGAATTATTAAGATTATATACATATTAGAAATCTCTTATTATTATTATATACATCTTTAATCTCTAAAATTATTTTAAAACAATAATTAGTATTATTCTCAAATAATAAGCAAAGCATAAAATAAAAAAAAAATAGAATTTATGTGTGAACATGTTTTTAGAATTCACATAAAAATCCTCAACTTACAATCAGTCATATACAATTCCAGATAAATTTTAATAAATTTAAGTTGTTTTCTTCATAAGTATTTGTTAGAATGATCAATTAGAAATGCTTTGGAATACCAGTCTTTCAAAAAATAATATGAATAGGATTTTCAAATTACTCGACATAATAATCTTGATAGAGATTTAATGAAAAAATTATTCAATAGGGTGTTATTATCAGTAGCATTTAAAATAATATTAAAAAAAATTAAAGCTTAGTCTGTAACGAAAACACTTTTTAATCAAACATTTTAAAAAGCTTTGATAACGCTTTTTTCATTGATAAAAGATTTTCATTACTCTGATTTTATAAAACGAGTTAATAAATGAAAACTTCTAGCAAATTTACATCAAACGGTTCTATAAAGATGGTTAAAGTAGTAAAATCTAATACTTGAAAATTAATGCGAGGAAAGCTCTTAACAAATGAAAGCCCAATTTCCTTTGTGAAAGAAAAGTTATTAATTTTTTAATAACGGTTTTAGTTTAAAGCATCTTGAATACAATTTTCATCTTTTTAGTGTGCAACTGTTAATAGATTTATAGTAATCAGGATCATTTTTTACACAAAATAAAGGTTTTATAAATTCTCCAATTTCAATTATATTAAAATATAATTCTTCGTTTTAATTTAAGCTTCATATACGAAACTTATTTCTAAAAATATTAAATCTATGTATTTAAATTTTTATGAAAATATAAGCGAAATGAATATATATTCTCAATAAGTAGGATTTGGATATAATAAATGAAATGAAAAACAAATTATACTAAAAGCGAAATTCAGACTCTGAAATACATTAAAAAATCATCGCTTTTGTATTTTATTTATAAATTTAAATGAAAAAAATAAGATTTTCATATACAACATAGATATAATACGACGCTTACTTTTTTTATTAATAAATAATTTGGTTCAATAATGATAACTAAAGTTACAAAAATATATTTTTCTGCTTAAGACTTAAAAATGAGGACTTGCTTTGAAGTCCTCTTCTTATTTTATTAGCTCATAGCTTCATCCTTCTGGTTAAGTCAATTGGGTAAACAGATAGGATAAGAAACAATAACAATGAAACAGCAAAAATGTTGCAAAAGCCTAGAATTATATAAAGTTAAGAAAAAGAAGTAAACCGTATTTTTAATTTATACAGCTACATTTTTGGTTTAAAACTATGCATTTTTTAATAAAAAATAAACTTTGTTAATCAATTTCAATTGCTAAGTATCAGAAGTTGTCGCGGAGAATATTCTTGTTCTTCTATTGATACTACAGCCTTTCAAGAGTCAGGGCTTTTCTAAGTACTTTTTTCCATTCTGATCCGTTTTTGGCAACTGATATCTTATAAGTTTTTTTTTAGGATATTAAAATCTCCCTCTACACAATCCGTCCATCTTAACTTGGCCTTATTCTTTTTTTTTTAGTTACCAAAGATTTATGATTGGAAATTTGAAGTGTTAATAATAAGGGGTTTATTCTGCATATGTGGCAACTCAATTTCATGACATCAATTTTAATGAATTTGATGATATCTGTATCCTTAACTAATTTATACAGTTCAAAATGTTGTCAGCATCTCCAGATTTCATTTAAATTCACAGCACCAAAGGTTTCTCTCATAACTTTTCACTCAAAAATACCTATTAAGAATATAATAGGTATCTTCGAAGAAAACATAAATGTTTCCTCACATAAATGTTTCATGAATTATTTTCATAAAAATATATTTGTAAAATTTTAAAATAGCCAATGCATTGAGAGTAATTCAAAATACTTTTTCCGGGAAAGATTTTTTTTTATTTTTACTTTATTATAAACTCACCTACACATGAAATCAAATTAATTTCCGAATTCTTGTATATATTTATACAAATTTTAATAAATTATTAATATAATATATTTTTCAATATATTATATATTAAACTTTAAAAATGAATGTAACACAATTTATTTTGTGCGTGATATTATACAACTAAAAGTGATACATTTGAGATAAACAATTTAAAAATGAAATATTGCTAGATTTCCGTATTTTCAAATATAATGAATTATTTTTGCATTGAAGATAAAGTCTTAAAAATGTAACAATCTCGGAAACAGATGATAAAGTTCAATTTTTCATCTTCATAATGACGGGGATGAAACGCTCTCCTTTTCACGACAAAGGGAAGAAACAAGTCGAAAAATGGGAAAGCAAGGCACAAAGATGATTCTCACAGTCTGTTGGCTAAAATGATGAATAATGCTGTCTACAAATTTCTTTATTTTATTATTTTTTATAATCAAATTGATTTTAAAGAAAATGAAAATAATCATATTGTCAAATGTACTCGCAATGAAATATTCCAATTTTTTAAATCAAAATATTTTTAATATGCATATATTTTCTAAAATATAAATTATCATATTAATTCAATAAATATAAAATGTTGAAGTTATTTTTAAAGTAATAAATAAAGAATAGCACACAATTTATTTTTGAAAAATGAATTCTTTCAGCCTTTTTTTTTTTTAAAAAAAATAAATAGTTTTTAAAGTGAATTCTAGTATTTCACATTATTTAGTTCATAATTATTACCTAAAAACTAAAAAAAAATAATATTTAGCATAAGATATTATAGAGAATTATTTTCATGTGTATACCTATTAGTTGATACTTAGATCATTAAAATGCTATTGATAGTTAAAGATCTTAAATTGAGTGAGAAATTCTCTTGTGCATCACTTTATTGATGCAAGATTAGCTTTTTCAACATCGAATCTCTCCTCTGTCAACGACATCAGTTACAGACATTTTGTTTTAATTTTTGTACATTTGCATTTACGCTAATGTATGTATGTAATGTATACTTTAATATTCATACTTACCTCTGTAACAGTGAATGAATGCATATACTTGGCCAAACAACTTCTGGTGAACTAATATTTACTATTGAAGATATATCCGTCCCTATAATGGCATTGAATTTATTTTCGACCGCTTGTTCTTTTCATTAGTTTTTGAAATGTATGACTTCATTCAATTGACCCACATTCATTGAAGCTTCTTCTTACCTAAAATTCTAATTTTGGAACTCCAACATTGCAATAACTATTTAATATTATTGCCATCAGGCTTATCATTATATAGTGTTTTGAACTGAAATTGGATGCATAGTTCAAATTTGTCAACCAATTCAAATTTAATACATTATATAATGGTGTGTCGGTAATTAATTTTATGCCTCTCATAAAAGAGTTTTGCCTTCTCTAACAATTATTTTCGCTTATACCTTTAAGAATACTTTTTAATAATTTTGTTTCAAATATATAAAATATCGGAAGGTCTGAAAGAAAATGAAGAATAAAAATTTTGTTTGAAAAAAATATCAGTTTTCTGTAGGCATCTAAAAACATTTGTTTAGACTATTTTTTCTCAAAAATACTAATTATATGCTCAGATAGAAAAAAAAAAATTTTACTTAGATAGAAAAAAGAACATAGCAACACCTAAATGAACTTGTTCTCTCCCAGTTAATTGATCGTTTTTTTAAAACATTTTTCAACATTTTTTTGTGATTCTTTCATGCTTGGATCCAAAGCAGAACAAAAAATGTACTCAGAAGTCTTGTTTTTGTTACTTAATTTTTAATGGGAGCAAATAAAAAAAAATGCAATCACTCTATTTGTTCAAACGCGTACATTTTGGTAAGAAAACATAAGTTACTTTCAAGTTTAAGAAATCTATTTCTAAAAATTAGATATAAAATAATCATGTGACTTTTTTTCAAATACTTACTTCTCTCTAATAATCTTGATTTTTTTTTAAATTTAACTATTTCAAAATGATGCAGAAAAAGAGGTTTAAGCATTTATCTATGAACATTTTTTACAAATGCAAAAAATGCCAATTATTCTATAATGTTAAATGGTTGAGGAAAGGAAAAAAATATTGCCAATCAAAGGTTTTGGAATTTTCCTCATTAGTATTTATAAAATATTTACACAGAATGTTTGCATAGACTAATGAACATCATAATTTATTTCGATTAAATTTTAAGAGTCGTTAATTATTGGATGATAAATGTCATATGTAAAGCAAATATAAGTAGTTTTTTTTTTAAACTTTCAAATTTGTTAATTAATTTCATAATTTCTTTATTTAGTGGTGCAAACCACGAACAAATAGTGAATATAGCTATTTTAGATTTAATCGTGAATTTATGCTTGTATAACTATACTTAGATAAACAATATTAATTATATGTATAAAAAATACACTAATTTATAATGGCTACCTTATTTTCCAATTGACGTTTCCCCTAGAAAAATAATTTTTACATATAGATTAAAAAATCTCAATTTATTAAAAATTTATTTTATTGATTTAATATTATAAGTAAAGATTAAATTTTTCTCAAAAATATATTCAATGAAGAATAATTATTGTGATCCATAGCTTTTTTTACCTTTATACTTGATTTCAAAATTAGATTTATTTAAAAATATACATATCAAGAAAGGTTCTTGGGTTACATTTTTAATTCAGAAATCATACATTTTTATTAGTTATTGTGTAATTTATTTTAAATTACATTAGTAGAGTAAAAAAATTATTAATAATTCTGTGATTAATAACATATTTTTAAAGTTTACAAGCAAATCAATTTATAATTATATTTTTACTTCCCAACATGAAATATGAATTATCATTTCTCTTTAACCTTTTAAAATAGAATTTTTAAGTAAAATGTTCAATATAAATGTAATACTAAAAATTTTAAAATTTCGTATATTTATAGTTCACTAAAAAGTGACACATAACAAATGCATACTTATCATATACATTTAAATAGAGTATATAACATTGCAATTAAGATACTTAATCAGTAGATAGTGTAAATATATTAAGAAATTTCAACTTTTCTAAACTTTTAGAGAAATCTTGTATTTTTTTTCAATATAATCCAGTAATTTTTCTAAAAATGTTAAGAATACAATTTTATTTGATTAAAATATTTTAGAAAAATCCATCACCATAGACAACACAATTGCAGTTTGCATCGACTAACAGAATGATAAGTTAATAGACACTGTGAGTAATTCCTACAATGGAATAATCCTTCTTAGTTATGTGTTCCAATCTAGTAAAATTTGCAGGATTAAAATGAATTATAATAAGGAAATCAATATTTTGCCTAAAACTTACTTCAAAATTTCTTATTAAAAATGAAGAAAAAATTGACTTACGACCGAAAATATTTATGCAAAAACAATGAAAGAAGTTTAAAAATAAATTGCAAAATGTTTCGACTTGTTTACATAATAGTACCGCAGACAATAAATGTTGTATATTTTAAGTGACAAGACTTTAATAACTTTACTTTCATTTTCAAACTGGAATGTATAACTTTCCTATATTTATTGAAATGTAATAAGGTATTTTCAAGACAGTTTTAGTTTAATTTATTTTATACTAAATATTGGTTTAAAAATAAAGAATGTGCATACATTTATGATTAATTTGGGATATTTATTAATCAAAAAAAATTATAATAGCTTTTTTGTTGAATGCCATCCAGTCTGGCAATAAAGGGTGCTCTGCTCCACATTTCCAATTGAACCATAAATTGATATGGAGTCTTACTTCCTCAGTACACACATGCCATAGATACCCGTTTATAGGATAGTCAACCATTTTTACAAGGAAAGGACAAAAATAGGAGAGAAAGAAAGTACATGCATGCCTAAACCGGGATTAAAATCCTGGACCTTCCTATCCACAGTCAGGCACACAGACCACTAAACAAGGTGGACAGCTTATTAGTAGGAAATAATCATTAATAGAAATAAAAAAAATGTTATTTCGTTTGAAATTTTTAAACGATTAAATGTAGATTATTTACCTTATTTCCAAAAGCCATTAAAGGGATACAGTGTAACGTTATATTCCATATTTTTTTAAAGGGAAAATGACACAGTGCTCAAATGCCTAAATATTTTAAGAGATTATTCCTTTGAGTAACATAATATAAGATCTATTGTAAAATGCATATTAATATTTTCAATGAAAGGTTTTAACATTAGAAATCTATAAGAATTTTCGTGACAGTATAGCATGCATCTATTCAAAAATTATATTGATATATTTGGTTAATATAAAACTTGTTTAACTAATAACTGTATGAATCCAGTAAAATTAAATAAAGAAAATGATAGAAATGTTTTTATTCTAAGAAAGGCAAGCGAAAAGATTATTCTGTATATTAATATATGATAAATAATGCTTAGTAAATAGTGGAAAATATTCATTCTTTAAATCACATAAGATACACTAAATAACCCGTAGATAAATTCATGAATAATAATGATGCTAGTATTGGTTTTAATGCTAAAATTTGTGCTTGATTAATAATTGTTTGAAACCAATAAAGTTGAATAAAGAGTTGGAAAATTTTTTATTCCCAAACAGAAGAGAAGGTTTTGAGTTTAATGTGTAACTGTAAAATCAAAAAATATTATGCATAAAATACTGTGTTTTTTACTTTGCAAAATGGTCCTGAGGAAATAAATAATGGTTTTAGTTTACATTGGATTGGAATTTTCTTATCATTTAAGGAAAATAATGCGAAGCATCAAAATAATAAATAATACTTTTCATTATGTTTGATGAATCACGAAAAAACCGCAAGTGAGTGTCCTGGGAATTTTATAATTCAATCTTTAAAATAATTTAGTTTAAAAAAATATTGTATTGAAAAGCAGTACATTTTAATGAAATAAGCTACAATGAAATGATTTATTTAATTCGAAAGCATTTTGATACATTTAACATAAAAAGATGCAAATGATTAACTCTAAGAAGTAACAATGTTCATAAATTAAGATGAAAAGATTTTAATATCGTCTTCCTATATTGTGCTTCCATTTTCAAAATGATTTTCTCCTTTTATTTGTTGATGAAAAGAATTGGACTTATTAGCTTTCATGGTGAAAAAAATAAATAAAATTTATCATTTTATTTAAAGATTGCAGAATGTTTATTTCACTTCAATGGTTATTTTATTCACAATTAAACATTTTACAAATTAGAATTGTTTTCTGTATCTTTATAGATTTATTAAAAGAAAAAAATAATCAAATAGAAAACTAAGTTTTGAAATTTTGAAACTCCAAAAATTGTATGTTGAAGAAACATTTTGCGTATCTTATGTTTCGTAAATGAATTATCATTTTTCTGTAAATTTAAAAAACGAAATTATATGAATCTACCATTTCATTGGATAAAAGGAATGCTTATAACCATTCAGAAGCTTATTGGTACTTATTTTAAGATGGGGGAATTTATGAGGTTCATTAAATGCATGAAGTTTAGCTATTAGCTTTCAAACATTGTAAAAATTTACATAAGGGTATAAAATTATACTAGATATAAAAATGTAACGTTATACAAACACAAAGTAATATCAAAAAAATCTAGCTTAGTTTGTCTCTTTGAATGAGATTTTCGAGGTATCAATGCACTAAATAAATTAATATTTATAAACAAGACACTATTGCAATTATTTCTTGGAGTCTTGTTTATGATATTCAATCTGCTTATGTTGTCTCTTACATAATAATGTTAAATAGGATTAAAATTTACGTTTTTGACTATTGTACAGTTTATTTGTAATATAAAATTAAGCATCATGAATCTTGTCACATTATGCTTGCATTCTATACAAACAACTTATGGAAAAGTTTTCATAATCAATGTATATTATATCTATATCTATCTATCTATCTATCTATCTATCTATCTATCTATCTATCTATCTAT
>JAPDSC010139734.1:0-30394 GCA_026290005.1 Latrodectus geometricus
GCTACCTGAGGTAGAATTGGTACTATTTCAAAATTTCTTTTTGCTCCTTTCTTTAGATGTACATAAAGTATTAAAAATGACTCAGATTTCATAAAAAAGCTTGATTGTTTACTCATATCAATTAAATATAGAAAATACTTCTAATCAATTCTAATAGTAATAGTTATAACAACATAATTTTCAAGAAAATGTTAAGGAAAAACATTGGAAGAATTAGTTATTAAACTTAAATAAACCAATTTATCTCGAGTTATTCTACATAAAATCCTTCACAAAAACATTACAATGATTAATTTTAAATTTCAAGTTCGTAATGTAGAATGATTTAAATATATAGCACTCAAAGTAAATCTATAATTGCTAATATATCCATAGGGATGTCAAATGGAAATGATTTATAAGTTTCAATTTAGAAATTATTCTAGAAGAATCCATTATAAAGCATGTTTTCAACAAGATTGTTAAATAAACATTAGAAATAACATTTTTAAATTTTCAAATTAATGATTTCGGGAATATTAACACAAAGTCACTTTATAATCACTTTTGGTTTGTCGCTTTAATAATCGCTTATTGATTGGGACTAGTTCTAATTAGACCCAAAAAGCTGATTCCAACCACAACAAATATCCATGACCGAGATGGGAATCGAATCAAATTTCAGAGTGTTAACCATTCAACTGCTAGTTCAGCTAATAAGCATCTGGGAAATTCAAATAATTAATAGTTTCATATCTTTTTCAATCATATCATGTTTCATAAAATTCCTCACCACAGATGGAAATACGTCTGTTCTAAAGCCATAACAAAATTGATTGTCGTGTGGGAATCTTAATTGTTTCTTCACTCATAATTTTCCTATAAATCCTTAAACAATTTTCCACTTTTTCAGCACAAATGCTTATTTTGACCGGTTAACTAATGCAAACTTTACGTTTAAAGTTGATATTGGCCCTCTGCAATAAGTCATTAGTTAAGTAGAATAAGTGAATTGTGAAACTGAAAAGCGCAGAGCTATCATTTAGTAGCCAGTTTGATCTGAGCCAAAGTAAAATTACAACGTAATTAATAAACCTGATGAAGAGCATTCTTCTTCTTCTTCTTCTTGAGCTTGTCAGATATGTAGCACCTCTGCATTGTTGCATTTTGTACCATGCTCCAAGCCCAATTTTTTCCTAGTTCCTTTGTCTTGGGTCACCTATTTTGTTTATAAAGTCTGATAGTCCCTCAATGGAGTTAAGGTGTAACTCTTTAAGATATGGATTACCTAGAGTAGTGAATCTTGTAAGGACAAGAGCATCACATGAAGAAAATTAGGTCTAACGACTTTGAATGCATATAAAAATGCATCACGTTCTTCTTTAGGTTTAGAATGGAGATAATCGTCTGAGGAACATTTTCAGCAAATTTTCAAGACATGCTCTCAATCCCTTATATAAAATATTGTAAACCAACAAAGAAAGCTTTTTAATTGCAAGACACATTTTTGAGATTCATTCAAAATAGTTAATTGAAATAATCAGCTTATTTGATATTTTAATAAAAATTAGTTTTATTAATTTTATGTGAGTAAGTTACAATGATTTTCAAAAATTCCGAATAAAAATTCCAAACAAACAATTAAAGAGCGATAGCTAAAATGATAATGAGCAAAAATTATAATATTAAAACTCATTCACACTACACAAATGATTGAGAAAAATTTTAAATCCTCACAGCATTAACAAAGAGCAAATTTTATTTTCAAAGAGATTTAATGCATTGATATATTCTAACTATTATTCTTCCGAAAATTCATAACAAGCGAATGGTTCTAATTAGCTTCAGTCAGAAAAAGTAAAATTATTCCGTCTTCTATACAGTAAGCTAATTTGAAACAAATTTTCCAACAGTTTTAAAAAGTTAGTTTAATATTTACCAGATAGCTATGCTAATTGCTTCTCATTAAAACAGGCACAAGTCTCTGGCAGCAAAGAAAATTTTTACTGTTTCGCGCCAGATAAGAAACACTGACTTAACTCGCATAGTAAACGAGCTTCATTAATTTCACAATTCATTATATAAAGATGAGCACTTAGCAATAATATATCCATTTTCACTGGACCCTAAAGTTTTAATATAGTGCAGCCACATTAAAATTTCAATAGAAATATATTTAACACTTCTCGAAGATCATAAACAAAACAAAATTCGTATCACTTAAAGAAAAAATAAAAATTTACATAGATTGTTCATAATTATCCGATTTATAATGATATAATGCAAAACACTTAAAACGAATCACATGATCCAAAAAAAGTTAAATTAAGTACGGGAAATCGTAAAGGCATTTTAAATTACAAATTGACGAAAATATCCATAAAATGATTCTATGAATTTCTTTCTATAAGAGTTTCGTAGTATCCAATAAAAAAATAATTTTATTGGAAATAAAGAGTGAATTTTTACTAATTACTGCAGAAAAATCAAAAACTAAAATTTCATTCAACTAACATATAAAATTTGTAGAATCTGCATATATTATGGTTATTTGACTTTTTGTTTTTATTTACAGCCCAAATTTGATCGAGTAGTACCAAAAACTGATTGAAGTAAAATTCAAAATGCTGATGTTTAGAACATAAGAACTAGCATTTTAATGGATCGTTCGGCAGAATTTAAATCAAAGTTCTAGATTTTCAGCAAGTATGTATCAACTTCACGAACCCAGCTAATTCTTTAACTCAACAATTCAGTTGTTCGACAAGTAATTCAGGTTTAAAAAAAGTTGTTCGTCTATCTACGATTACTGACATATACAATCTAATTTGATAACATCAAAGATGATTTCAGACAGATATGCATGGAAATGGAAATCAAAATAACAACAATTAGAGAGAATGTCTATCCTACTTCGATAGACTTGCTATTGATCCAAACTCATTTTAAACCAAAATAAATAAAAAATATATAAATAAATAAAAAATAACAAATCAACCCATATTCAGCACTTAGTAGTACTAATCAAATTAAGTTTCATTCGATAAAGAAAAATCATTAAAGACAGGAATCTTAATCGAAATGGCCCTACTTATCGGACTTCATTAAATATTGTGTGAAAATCATATGTAAGATTCAAAAGGAAAACTAAAGGTTCATAGCTTATAAATTTTTTTATTCCAATTTATAGATAAGACCGTGGTAGGTTGGAAACGAAAAGCATCTCTCGCATGCCTGGAAAATATGGGTTTGAAGAATATCGTAAAATATATGCAAACAAGAGATATTTATACCTCAAGGAAACAGATGGCATAAAAGCGTTGATGAATTTATATTTCATTTTTCCCCACGATATATAATACATATTTTTTTCTCATTATAATTATAAAAATATTCTTCCGAGTTTTCATTATTTTATATAAAATACAATCAGGGACCTTCTGTATGGTTATTTAGCAGATATCTTACAAAGTAAAATGCGTGCCTTGGAAAATTTTTTAATCGCAAAGACATTCGACATAACTTTTTTTTTTTTTTTTTGTAAAATAGAATTGTTTTGAAACATTTTACAGCGTATTTGTTAAAAACTTTATGTTAAAAAGAATATACCTTGTAATAATTTTCACAGAAATTCAATGGTAAAAATGATATTGCTTTTTCTTTTGAAATGAATGTTAAAAAAAGAATATTATCTTCGCAATAGTTGATTTCCCCCAGTAGCGCTCTTCCAGCACATTGAACTAGGAAACGTAATTGGAAATAGATGGATTGTTTGCTTAGCTGTTACTCTTATATTAGATGTCGAAACAAACATGTCTCTATCATCGAGCATTTGCGCTATTTCGTCATCGGACATGAAAAGGGCATATTGCCAATTTTACGTCAAATTTCTCGATATTTCTAGAAATAGAATTTAGAAAATTTTTTCTTCAGAAATATTATCGGAAAAAATCAAATAATTTTAGCTACACTATTCGTCTCCGAGTTTACAAAATAATGCTATTATATTTATTTGAATTAATTACACACATTTATTTTTAACAGCACATTATTGTTTTATAACTAAACTAACAAGATTAACTAAGATTAAACCTACTACAAAAATAAAGTAACATGTCCAAATTTTATAATTCATTCATATCTTCATTATCACAATGGTTATGATAATATAAAAAAATTGTAGCAGTAAATATTAATTTTCATTTGGAAATCCGAAATTCGTCAAAGCGTCTCATCAATTGAATCTGCCTCAAAGAGGAAGTTTCCGCATTTTTTTTTTTTTTTTTTTTTTTTTTTTTTTTTTTTTTTTTTTTTTTTTTTTTGGTCATGTCGAAAGACAGAAAATTGTCTACACTCTTTTCTTACCAAATCAATTTAAAGATTTAAAAAATTTCAAACAAAAAGTTTTAAAAAGGAGAAATTACTTTATATGCAAAATTTACGAAACACTGATATGAACATTTCACTTCAGGTATTTCGCAACGCCTTTACAAATTGTTCATAAGCTGAATAATCGAATAATTAAAGTTGCAAATTCATTTGCATTACGTTATTCTTTTTACTTACAATTTTTATTATTTGTAACAAGCACAAGTTATATTTGATATACAATATTTTTTTTTATATAAAATATTTATTTTTATAAGTTTTTTAAAAAAAAACTTTCCTTATTTTATTACTCAAGTATTTGTACCTGCATTTGTGGGTTTTAATATTCAAAGATTTAGTTATCATAGATATTACCTTGATATGGTTATCATAGATATTACCTTGTAATAAATAGCACACATTTAGCTATCAACATGTCTTTGTTTTGTACATATTTTGTTCAAAACATCATCTTGTATACGGATTTGTTTAGACAATAGACGATGTCGGCAAGATCATGCTGTTAAATATTTTTTATAATTATTAATAATAGGTCAAATACCAAGGCTTTCCATATTTTAAGATAAGTTTAATTGAAATAATAAGTAAAAAGGAAATTCAGACTGGAGAGTGCATGATTGTGAGCTGATATTTTGAAGAAATAGTTGCTTCTTTCACAAATTTGTTAAGACTTTAATTGACCCTTGATTAATACTGAGCTTTGATATAATACTGTTTAATATGAAAAGTATTACGAATTCTAAAATTTATCAAATGCAATAATTTGACATGGATTAGTTTTTCGCCTAACTTTTAAACAAGAATGCTTGGGCTTACGGGGCAAAAGAAATGCGACAAGAAGCGATTTACAGTTTACTAATTTTCTTGAAATTATACAATTTGATAAAATTGCGAATTCAATTTGTATGATAATTCGATTTGGGGTAAGTCAAAAATAAGAGCTTTCAGGGGAAGAAGTAAAAGCAGCATTGAACTTACATTTAATTTTAGTGCCATCATATAAATCAGTTTGATTTATTTGAAATTTGAAATATTCTTATTTTTGAGAATGTATAAATTATGTAAGTGAATATATTATTTCCAATACATTTCTATATAAATTAAAAGCATAAATCGCATTAAAAAAATTATTTAAAAGGTAAAACATTCATGTATACAATACTGGAATTCATTGCTATACATATTCTGTTTAAGAGAATTTACAATAATAAATTAAATAAATAAAAATAAATTTTAAATTTTTATTTTCAAAAAATATTTAAATTCTTACACTAATATCAAAGTAAAACTATTACGTAAATAAAGATTATTTTAATTTACATTTTCAAGCAATAATTACATACAAAAATATTTTTCCTAAAACTATTTTGAGTATTTTCGTGTAAAGAGTTTTAAATAACAGCCATATATTCTTGTTATTATCAATAACTCTTATAAATTCTAAAAATGTGCCTAAGGATTTTGCAAATGACATTGCAAGCAAAGAAGGAAAGAAAAAAAAAAGGATTCAATGTTACTGTAATTAATAATAAAAAAGTTTTGCGGTTAGAAAATACGGATAACACTTTTTAGATTTAACTCTTTAGATACTGGAATCTTATGAACATAAGACGTCCCTTCTTTGCACTTACTTTAAAAGTTCCATGGACATTAACGATGGTTAACGCCTCTTAACGAAGAATATTTGTAAGAGTTCTTTAAATGTGGCCATAAAATCTATCTAGAAAACAAAAATTGAATAGAGGTTTAACCACACATAGTTATTTTAATCTAGAAACTTTTCCATCAAAAATATCTGGTTTAATGCCTTAAGTTTAATGGGTTCCTTTTGAAAAAGTTTTGTAGTTCATAAGGTTTAATGCGTTTGAAATGATAGGTGATCCATTTTATTCTTCAAAATGCAAACTACTTAATGGTTAAAATCAGCTACAGGAAACTATCCAGAGGCCTTAACAGTTTATGAAATAAAAGAATATTTTAGAAAAATTTTTACATTTAAAAAGATTTCAAAAAATAATAAAATAAACTAAGTAAAAAATAATTCAATGCCTTAACATAAACCCCTGATTATGCTTATTTTGAAAATACTTTCAATATGCTATAAGCATAACAAATATTATATTACAAAACTTTAAACATTTAAATTCAGTATCGAAAACAAGAAAATAAACACCACCGTACGATAAAAATGAAATTATTTCATTACAACAAAAAGGGATAAAAGGGGGAAAAAATAAGTTAAATATAAATTGAGCAAATAATAAAATATCACTAAATAAAAAGTACCATGTACAACGCAGTAATTAGCTACAACCACATCATAATAATACCAAAGTAAATTTCATAACAGTAAATTAGTTATTTTAAATTACTTAAAACATAAATGGCTGAATCTCACATAACAACTCATGCTATTACATGATTACGGTTAATAAATTTGATTGGCATAATTAAAGAATTTTGCCACCTATAAAAGGGAAATATTGAAGCTCGCTCGCTCACAACGGCCTCTGATTGCAGCGTCATTATAAACCAAACCTCAGTGGTACTTATTTCAGCCAAGCAAGTGATATTCCTCGAATTGCTATCTTCCCTCACAGTCCACTTCCCTGAAGGAGACTCAAGGTATTGAATATCAATAGCAATTACGGTCTATACAACTGAATACATTACTAATTATCAGCGGGAATGCACAGCACCGATGACCATTAGTAGCTTTAATTATTCGGATTGATGCAAGAATATCGACCCAACTTAATTTATTTGCGGAACGAAATATCAATTTACGTTTATGTTGAGTATTGGAATTACGATCGACAAGAATTATGAATCAGTTATTATATAATCTGCTTCTATTTATTGTCATTCGATTATTTTTGGAACTTTTTTAAAGCATTGCAAAGCTTTGGTTGATTGTATTTATTTTTTTAAATTGCTGTACTAAAACTTCGGCCTAAATGCATAAAAAAAGAATTTTTATTTATTTTTTTTTAATGTGTATATATCATTAAACATTATACTTGAAACTACAGGAGGATTTACATCGATTTAAAATTTATCTAAAAGTTGAACATTTTTCGAAAAAATATGTTCTGCGAATTTTCGATTGTCTGAAGAAACTAGGTTCAACACGAGAGACAGGACTAACATGGCTCTCTTATAAACCAAATTTCATCGAGTAAAGAATTGTAAAATCTAAAAATGTGCATAAAATAATTTAACAACAGTAATCGAATACATTTTTAACAAAATAAATGTAAGAGAACATATCAATTCTGAATTATTTCCAGAAAATCTTTACTATTTTGAAGAAAAATTTCTTGCTTTGGATTACCTAACGATATTGCACTAAAAATAGTAGATCACAAAGCAACAGTTCCAATTGTTTAATATAAATAAAAGAGAACAAATTCAATTGTTTTAAATCATAATAAAAAACTTTCAATAATCTTGAAAATTGAAAGCGTTAGCTCAGTTAACTGAGATACAGACGATATAAGCAACTTATCACATATACAAAATCATGTGCCTCACAGAGGAAAAGGAAAGTTTGAATGGAGATTAAATGTTTTAATGGAGAACTAAAATTGAGTATATTCGAGTAATACTTGAATGGGGTTGTTTATAAAGTTGATTAGTTTCATAACTCAAAGGACAAAATAATCAAGCTGCGCCATGTTTAATAAAGAACAATACATATTTTTCTAGGATAAATATCAAAACGAATTTCAATTCAACAATTCCATACGGGTTTTAAATTTAGAAACCGTAGACTATAGCAATAACTGAGTAAATGCTTTATTGCGCATTCAGTTTCGAAGATTCAAGATCAAAGCGACTGCTCAAAAATTGGAAAAGGTTGCCACGTTTCTGCAGGCTCTCAAAATGAGTGCTTAAGAGACACAAATTTCTTACCCCATGACACATGTATTAAAAGTTCTGGAAACATATAGAGGTATGTTCAAAAAAGATAAATTCTAATTGCAGTCTATATAACTTATGCGAAGTCATATATAGTGGGAACATACACAAAAATAAGAATGGCTACAATTTTCATACGTCGGAAACAGCACTAATTTTTTTCCCACTAAACAAATTTTAGAAAATTATCAATCTACATTCTTTGTCTAGTGATATTTCTAGAACTTAAAATACATTTGTTCTAACATCATCTAAGAAATCCGCAAAGTTAAAATTTAATTATTAATAAGAGTAATATGCAGATTTTTAGAAAAGTCATCATACAATAATAACAGTTAAAAAAAGTAAATTAATAACTTAAGACGAATTCTTAAGACATAACTCTTTCGATATCTCTTAATATTTTTCTATCATTATGTTAATCCTCTTTGAAAAAAATCAATAAAATATATATAAAATAATAATTTTTATATCGTGAAAGATGGTTTGAAATAAAGTATTCAATATCACAGATGTTTTCCAACTTTTAAGAAAATAAAAAAAAAATGTAGTTTTCAAGCTATCATGAAGAAACGGAGAATGAAATTAATTTTAACACAATTGAGAATTTCGAAACAGGTGTTCGAATAAGAACGATTTCACAAAGCATAACAATAAGAACAAGCCACTTTAGCAAGCACTGTTTTACTGACACTGATATTTTTAAAAAATTACGAATAAAATATTTCTATTACCCAAAAAACGTTCTGATATATTTGTCATATAATCAACAGAAAGACAAAATACAAATAAATAAATAAATAAATAAAAATAAAAAATAAGGAAATACCACAAAAAGATCGGCATCTAATTTATCAAAATAACTTCCTATTATCCTTCGACATCTTACCATTAAAAAAAATTTAAACTTTTTTTACATTTTAAGTTCAAAATACTTCGGCTGAAATAGCTACGAAGGAAAATTCCGAGAAATTTTTCATCATGATTTGGATATTGAAAAAATATAACCCATTTCTATTTCTGTATTTACAAGAAACAAAAGATAATCCAAATAACACAAGTCCAAAATATATATAAATGGGGAAAGTACACAAGAAACATTGGATTATAGAGAGCCATATTTGTATTTTTAATGGAGCGAAAACGTAACATCCCAGCTTTATTTAACCATGTGGGTAACGGTAAAATTCATAAAACAGCAATTCTGAAACAAAGTTTCTTCTTCAAATCAAGACGCCATTTGTCTTGCCATTAGTACAGAATGCTTCGTCGCCCCTGGCAACACAGTGAAAAGGTAATTCTAAATTGCATTACCTTTAGGAAAATTGGGAAAGGCGGGCTTCCACAAAACTTCTACAAAATTAGATTTCCAGTTAATACCGTTATTTTTTATAGTAAGAGAGAGTAAACTTTAATATCTATATATATTTAATTCAAACTTGAGATTTAAAACATACGGTGAGCACAAAAGTTAAGGAGTTCAATTCACAGTACATTGAACAAAATCATTTTCCAAAAATGGGTTATGACGAGGTTCGAAACAAAAAGAAAAAAAATTAACTTGAAAATTTCATACATGAATTTCCCGAGTAGAAAGTGCTTTATTTTGCGAAAGACAAAACTTTATTTATTCATTTAGAAAATAAATAAAAATAAATATTAAAAATATTCTGTATTAAATGCATGCAATCTTTTAACGAAATGATTCTTAGTAAAAAAAATATTTTTGGGATTTAATACTTAAATTTTTCCCGCTGGCATAAATTTATCCCTCATTAATTACCATAGTTTTCTATAAAATAGCTGTTTACTTTATGATTACTTACAAACCTTATAATAAAAATATAGTAAATTCGTTTTTCATCTCAATAATTGTGTGTGTGACTATATATATAAAAAAATTATATTTATAAAAGGACTTAATTGGATCACCGTCGTTTCCGTAAGCTAAAAGTAAACTTCCGGTTGAGTAAGCCCTTTTCTGGCTAGCATAAGAAAAAGCTAAATTAATTAGAACAAATGACAGACCAACAATTTTACTCATTTATCTCAATGATTACCAAACGAAGAAATAAAACGGTGCTCTAATAGAATAAAACGGAAGGCGAAGTCACAAATAACTCTGCAAAAACTAGTTTTTCATATCTCAGGATTGATTTGATCAGTTAAGCAAAGATAACTAATGGTTATCAATTTTGAAAAATGTATAAAACTTCTTTTATAATTTCATACATTATACAAACTGCAATAGAAAACTTAATTTCATAAAGTTATTGGATAAAATTTATTATCACTTTATCCCGACATTCTTAGTTAATGTTTGGTAACTACTTCATTTTCTAAATAAAGCTTGTATTTATTATTTATCATACTGTATAATTATTGTGACTTTTTTTCAAGCATATTATCACAAAAAACAAAGTTAAAAATTCTAACAGATTAAATTAGTGATACTTGCATAAGATTTATTACATCTGTACATAACTTTTACTAATCTCCAATATTTGTATGTTTACAATAAACACATTTCAGCAGGTCAGAAAAAAATAAAAACCTGGACATTAGGGAACGTAAGGTTCACTTAAACGAGGAAAAGGAGGTTTTGTTACAAGTGCAGCAGTAAGTTTATATTAACGAAATATTAAGATTGTCTTTTTTTTTTATTGGTTGATCTAAGAAAATGGAAAAGCAAGATGATGTAAACATATCAGCAATCCCTGAAGAGATTTTCATCTAAAGATATCACAAAAATGAATAACCTTTAAGAAGATCGTTGTTTTTTGGCAAGCCTTCTCGAGAACAAGACAAGTATCAGCAAGTACATAATTCCTCATATCTATACAGATTATAAAAAAATAAATATTTAAAAAGTTGTGTCAATAATCCGCAACACACATCAGCTCAATACTACGATCCTTATGAAAATTTAATGTCAACAATGTCGTTTTTTTATTATTTTTTTTTATTTTATTTATTTATTTATTTTTATTATTTTTTTTGCATAAGATGGTTAATTTAACAGGGATTCCAAAAAAGAGATTTCGAATCACTACAAACATCCTCATCTAAGAATGAAAGTGAGCCCTGCTGAATTGTTGATTTGAAGACAAAAGCTTAGCAGTTGTTGTGAGGAAATTTTTGTCTTCCACGCAGTTCAACCATTTCAAAGCAAAGATTCAATCAACAATCTCAAAGCAAAGAGAACTAATGTTAAGTATTGAAAAAATAAAACAGTATTCAGTTTAATAAACGTTTTTGATCATTTTAACTACATAATGAATACATTTAAATATTTAGATTATAAATTCAAAACAAGTCTGTAAATTACAAAAAAAAGAGGTATAAAAAGTTAGTATTTTTTCGTATAGTGAAATTTATAGTATTTATGAATGTTGTGAAAGAAACATGAATAAATTTCCATAGAATTTGCATTTTTAAAAATCGATGTATGTTTCTTCTCTTGAGAATGGAAATTATATGGAACGAAGAAAGTGAATGATTAAAATCCATGAAAACGTAAACTATATGGTTTCGTTGGTATACCATGTAAATGAACCAAGAAAACCTTTTAAATGACATAACTTAATTTGTTTTATTTGGAATTACTTTTACTTCTCCATTTCAAATGTCACGAATAACTCGTATATTACATTACTAATATATGTTCCGTCTGATCTGAAAGGTTCCGAAGTTTAAAATCTCCAATAATTAAAAAAGTAATGAAAACAATCGCATCATTAATAAAAAAGTAAAATTGAACTTTAAAAATCACGAACACTTTCAAAAATACATTTGTTATAAATATTTATAAAGGAATCATAGAAAATTATTTTTTATCTTTTTTCTAAATAGTTTTAATAAAATGTCACACACACACACACACACACACACACACAGATATATACAAAAATCTCCACACACACACACACACACACACACACACACATATATATATATATATATATATATATTTGTTTTAACAAATGCTTCAGTAAAACAAGTGGATACTATTAAAACATTAGAATGACCAAAATCATTTGCTTAAATTATACGAGTTCTGTCTTGGGAAACGAAACAGAATGCTAATTCTAACCCAAATTTGGAATGGACTTTCCTTCGCAAGTTGTGAGGTGAACAAGATATGATTCAGAAATCCACCAACTAATATTAAAATAAAATCCTTTCCAGAAAATTCCCAACTCATTCATCTTCTTTCTGTACTTGGAATTTTTTACGATAAATATAACGGATTCAATACGCAAATAATAATAAATAAAATTCCAAGCGCAGCAATCATAAGGAACGACAACTTGGCTAACACGACGGTTTATACTTGCAAATCCCTGTCGAAAAATATTCAGGTGGACTAAATAGCAATAAAGATTGAAATTCGAAATCAGTGTGACATGCGTACATTGGAGTTAAGAAAAGCGAGAAACATTTCGCTTCCATTTTTGCAAGAAGGTGGGGGTTGCCGAAAAAAAAAATACAAGTTGAAAGCAATCAAGGAAGGCTCATTGCAACGGTAAACATTTGCAAGCCCAAACCATTACCTAAATGGCAGGAGAGGGTGTGGCGATGACGAGGCTTATGTGTGGATGAAGAAAACTGGAAAAAACGCACATGGCAAGAGCAGTCAGTTAAGGAGGGATCGGTATTGCTTTCAGGCGCCCAAACCAAAAATGCGAATCTTTGCGGAAGAACTCACCTTCAAAGCCGAGATTAGTTTTTCAATAACAACTCGCGTGCATTTTGCTGTAGTAGTAAAGGGCTAAACTATTACTATGCTTCAGAGGAGAGCTATTTCCTCCTGATTTAGAAACGGCAATAAGAGCGGGAATACGTAATATAGCCACAAAAACTATAAAAACGAGAGGGAAAAAAAAGTAGATATATTTCGGTGGTTTTGTGCTGAAAGTTTTTACTCGCACGCCTCGTTGGCGATGGAAAGACTCGAAAGCCAATACTTTCGAGAAGAAAGTTTGATGTAAAAGAACGTCAAAATTCTAAAAAGGTCAGGAAAAAAGCTTACAGGTGAAAGCTGTAAATTCAGCGAACAATTTTTCACACACAAGGCCAGAAATAAGAAATCATAAAATATAAAAGAGCCTCGCCACGTGGGTTTTCATGTCAAGTCAACTTTAATAGCAACCTTAGAAATGTCCTCTTTTTAAAAAAAAAAAAAAAAAAAAAAAAAAAAAAAAAAAAAAAAAAAAAACTGAAATGTGACTTTTACCAATACAGTTGCTATTATGTTACATTAACATATATTTTCCTTCTTTGGCATACTCAAAACAAACTGATCAAGTATTTGTTTGAAAGACATTCAAACAAATACCAGAAGAAATTTCATTTTTGAAAATCATTATTCTTATAATCACCATAACTATTAATAGAATCCAAGACTAGACTAATCAGTTGCTCAAAAGCCACTTTCTGTTTACCCCAGGCAAAGTTGATCTCTCATGACGTATTGTTCAGAATGAATTCGATAAAGGTATAAACATCCATATTCGAGATGAGAATCGATCCCAGGAACCCAAGAGCAGAGCACAACATTAACTGGCATGGGACACATAGAAATTGATGTTTTAAGTAGAAAATAAAATTGAGAGTCAAAAGTAAATGACAGCTTCACAATAAAGCTAAATTTCTAAAGAAACTTTTGTGAAAAACACGAAAACCCTATAGATCTTCACAGTAAAATACAAATTAATCCACACATAGATTCATTTATGCTATATAGCAAAAGTTTCAAAAAAGCTCCTTTTAACTATAAACTTTAAAAGATTTGGAAAAAAATAATAAAAATGTAAAATAGGTAAATAATAAATAACATTTTAATTTATATTAAAATGTAAAAATTTTAGAATCAAATAGAAATCATCTATTTTATAGCAAAAAAGAATTATTGGACAGGAAAAGACCTCGCAACCATTTTTCTGTGAATTGACTAGTTCTAAATACAGACGTTGTTAAATTAAGAGATATTTAGGTTTCTGCTTCCAACTAAACTACTTACTGAAATAGAGATTTAGGGTTTTTACTATTTTTTTTTTCTTGATATGTTTGTGTGTGAATACGATTCCTTACAATTTATAAAATAGAGATTTAAGGCTTTTACTAATTTTCCTTTCTTGATATGTTTGTGTGTTAATACGACTCTTTACAATTTATAAAATATCTAATCGAATAGTGGAAAACGCGCCATGAATACTAAATATAACCTTCAGGCTATACGTACAATGAACTCTCTCACACACTCCCGATCCAAATTATTTTAAGTTAATAGTAGTAGCGGGAATACTTTTATTACATACAACCAATAATAAAAAAATATCATTCAAATTTTATCATCATGTTAAAGGCGACACATTATGTCTGAGAATGTTACAAATAACCCTGCTAACAATAACTTGAAAATTGTTAATACATGGGTATTACAACTGACAAGTATCTAAAATCTTCCAAGGAAAAGGACGATTTTTATGCCTAATCAATACAAGCAATAACTTCTTTAGTTTGAGCTAAATATGACAACAAAGCGCAAGCCTTCCACTCCAATATCCATTATATACCTTAGATATAATAACTATTTAGCCATTAATTAAAATACAAAAAATTTTAAAAGGTTTATGATTAATGTGAAGCAGTAACAGCATATAGTATTTAATAAATATTCGATGTGAAGAAAAAATGTTAGGGTTACAAAAAAAGTGTACAATTTAAATAAACATTTTAGTGATAGTACAAATACTTAACAAATTTTCAAACAAGAATTCTTTAGAGTTTAAAAAGGTTTTAACAATATTTGCTGAACATTATTACTGCAAAAAGACAATATATTTCAAAAACAAATCAAACACAATAAGCGAATAAAAGATTTTATTTCATTTTTAATTACGAAGTACCAAAAACCCACTGCAATTTTCGGCAGAGAACCATGAAAGAAGAAAAACAAATCGTATGCCGAAGACATACTATGAAGCAACATTCTTTTCTCTAGAAATCACCGAAAACAGGGTTACAGAGTTTAATTGCTTTCGATCGAGGGCAAGAATTCGATAACGGACTGATACAGAACATATGCCGCAGTGTGTCCTCCCCACTTGAAAATTTCATTAAAACCCGTCCTCGATTGGGTTCGATGAGGACATATTTGTATTACATCTTCTCAGGGGAAATGAAAAATGATTGCGAAACATTATTATCGCCAGAAGAGAGAAAAGAAAAATATTTTTGCGCCAAAAAGCACAAAGAGGAACATTTTTAAGCCAATTGAAAGGAATGCATAGGCAGACGGAAAATTGGTCCTGTCCAATGCGCAGTTCGCTGAAAAACGAGGTGATTCAGCGAAGAGGGAGCTTTAATTTATACCAATGAACAATTTGCACAGTAGATACTTTCACATTCTCCTCTCAAATTCTCAGTTTAAGGTGGGGGTGGAAGCCGAAAGTCATTATCTCAGACTCAATGGAGAGAAAAGGAAATAAATTATAAACTTGATGAAGAGATATTGTGTCCCACCCATTTAGATGGATTTTATAAATAGATTCAAAGCAGCTTATTGCTTTTAAAGAAAGTTTTGAAATATTAATGATTGATATATTTAGAGAATATTATTGCTGGTTTACTTAGAAAACGTTTGAAATAAATTTTTATCTCGATTTACTTAGCTATAAAATTTTCGTTAATTTTTCTTGATCAAATAACTTAAAAAGTAATTATTTTAGAATTAAAAAGATACCCTATCGACGGATAATAAACATTTTCACGAAATAGAGGTTTCAGCTCATAAAAAAATCTTTTATTTGCCCTTTAAAAATAATAAAAATAAATGATTATATAAATAACAAACAATTTATGATCATCCTTCATGGTTGAATATGAGGTAATAAAATTTATTTGAAATCTCCACTTAAAAGAAACTGATCAAATACAGAAAAATTTGTTTATGTTGTTGTTTCTGATGACACTTGGCAACTCCAAGCCCGCCTGTCCGAGACTAGGCGAATGAAGTCAGAGAGAGAGCGTCTTCCGTTTTTAAATAGAGCACCCTCATACAAAGGTGGAAGTACGACTTTTCGCTCATAGATGGCAGCACCATTTCAATCTTCCAATTTAGAAATTGAAACCAGTGAAGACCCAAAGCCTGGCTCCAATCACCCCCAGAAGTATATATTTGTAATGGGAACATGGAGGAGGACATTGCGACCCGACATATTTACGAAATATTTTACGTGCCCCATTCGCCATTAGTGAACACGACGGATCTTCGGCTAAGCCAAGATTTAAACTCACCACCTTTAAGTAACGAGAACGATGCCCTAACCAACCAGGCCACCACGGCCCAAATTTATTTATTAAAATGGTTGTGTTTTTAATTTATTATTATTAACAGTATGCGAAAGTTACTCGTATATTGTTATTAATTCGGTGAAAAATTTAAACTCGTTGCTAATACCTCAAAATTTTTTCCAAAGGCTGGCATAAGAGACCTTGAATCAAGGCAACACAGCACTGAAGAGCATTAAATATCGATTAAGACAAAGTTACGTAGATGCAACCAAAGCAAATGACTGCCATTTTTTAAAGCAAATAGTCGAAACAAAAAATGTTGCTTAGCTGCAAGTTGCTTCGTTTGACAACAGGAGGAATGTCTCTCAAATAAATAATCTATAACAGGCTTCAGCACATTCTCCTCTACATACGTAGGCTAATGGTATGCTTTCTGCTAACTTCAAGATATTTCTGGGGACCGAAGAAAGTTAGCTTCAGAATGAAGGCAAAATGATTAAAGGCAAGTTCTTGCGAGTCTCAATTCAGTTGAGTAATATACGTATTTAGGCGTGTATGTGAAAGGAGGGGGCGTGCTAAGAAACCGCACATAAATAAAAGAAATGTTGCATTACAGATAAGCTAAGATGGGATGAATTGGATATGAATTTTATATACATCAATGATTATGATTCAAAATACTGGTCCAAAAAACGTTTCGTTCAATTTCGTAAGTCTCAAGTACTTCCGTACAAAATTTCCAACATTCACTAAAAGAAGTTAACGTCCATTTGCTACATATTATCCTCTTAGAAATTAGTTAACGCATGCGTCAATCAATGGTTTTGGCATTTTTAACACTTTAAGAAATCGATTTGGGCTTCTAACATTATTGATCAGCAAAAGCTATGGTATAAAAACAAAAACAAGTTAATGATTACTCAGCTTTCATTTTTATCACTCCGCATTTTATCGATTTTTGTAGCTTCAACTTAGATGCCATAATTTTAGTTTGGACAGCTAAAGATTAAGTATTTTTTAAAAATATCTTAACAACTAACTGAAATTATGAATAGAAAAATTTAAATGGCATACATTAAAAAATAAATTTGTAAAATTTAAACACGGTGACATAAAAAAGTATACTTGGCATGTGAGAAAGACGCAAAGCATATCACATTGTTTGAGGTATAATTCAAAGCACCTCAACCAACGTCAAATAAAGTTTAGTAAAAAATATTGACTGGAAAGTTCATTTAAAATTACATTATAGGACAAAACATTTTCTTCAAATACGGACAAAGCATTCATTTCTTAAAAAAATTTTAAATACTTTTTTTGAAATTGTACTTTGTTATTTTTTTGAACAAAGATGCGTTTTTTTATAATGTACTCGCGTGAAATATCTCAGCACTTTAAAAATATTATTCATCAAACAAATACTGTTTTAAAATTTCAAAAAAATCTACAGCATACTAAAGATACGAGAACACAAAAGGTATCTTTCTTAACACTGAATGGACACTACCTTAAGGAAAGCACATTTACCTTTGCTCATTATCTTCTTTACTTTTTCACTTCTTTAGTACCATGTGTGTGTGCTTTGAGGCATATTAAAAAACAAGATACATTTAGCTTTCGTCAATCTTTAGTGTTACCTTGTAAAAAAAAAAATTATGAAAAAAGAAAAAGTTCTTATCTTACATTATGGAAGAGTTCCATGCAAAGTTTTTCTCTCTTCAATTATGGGCCATCCAAAGGAAAACCCACTGCACAACGCTTATTTGCACTTCATGCATACATGGCTTCTTTTGGCTTTTCACAATTTCACTGAAGATAAGTAGAACTTCATAGACACGAAGGAAGGTGAGAGGGTGGAAGCTGAATTTCTTTTTCTTCGCTTCCCTTCATAAGCCATCCCTGCGTTAATAACCTGATGAAAATGTTGTTTTCCCTGCAGTAAACGGAGTGAGGAACTCCAAACGGAAATGGGACTCGGGGAGAGGGAAAAAAAATCTTCAGGACTGCCAAAAATGCAATGATTCTTTTCCGGAATCTGTTTGAAGTTTCGGAAGTAGTTTCCGCATGTGGAGGCTTTTAAAGAAGTTACGCGTTTTATCGTTTCCAAGAGACTAATACTGGCGAAAATGGTAGTACTTAGGAGGAATGAACTATTAAAGGGAAATTGTTACAATGAATATAAAACATATTTGGTAGGTTGTAAGGAAGAAGTGAATATAATGTGAAATGAATGCTTTATTAAAGGAGAATATAGTTGCATTCATATACTACACTGATTATGTTAAATCTGTGAAAAAACTCTACATGCTTTTCACCTAATAGATGCAACATTTTAATATCATGTTTATGAGAGAGATTAAATAAAAATACGTATTCTAGCTATCAAAGTACTTACAGGAATCATACGCACATATATTTAATAAAATTTGAATTACTTCGAATCAAAAAATAAAGCATAAAAGAAAAATAAAACTATTAAAATTTATTAACGAAAGCTAAGTTTTAGAATTATACATCAAAAGATTATATGTACATAAAATTATTTAATATTTAATCAGTGATGTTATTCATAATAGTTTAATAAACAATTATTTACACACATATATATTTATTTATTCTACATCTATTTCAAATATTCTATATTTAGAATGAAGATGATTAAATTAAGATGACACTTTTACGCAAATTCAAAACCAGAAATCTAAAATATATTTTGAAAATTAAAAATATTACTATGATTTTAGATAGACAAAGCATAGCCTGCCAAAATTTTGCAGCTATGAAAAACCAAATGATTAGATGATTTAAATTTTGATGCACAAATTTGGATTGACTTTCTCTGTTCTGAAAATATTTTAATTTTTTTGGTCCAGAATTTATTACTACTAAGTCATAAAAAAATTCATAAATAAATAAATAAATAAATATATATATATATATATATATATATATATATATATATATATATATATATAAAAGGGTAACCTACAAAGCATACTACAATATACTACAGATAGAAGATTAATGGTTAAAAGCAAAATATCAATAATTTAGTATTACCTGATTTTAAATTTTACTAAAAATTTAAAATCAGCATATAAAATCAGTATCAGTAATATACCGACAATCTAATCTTGTATTAAAGAAAACAAACTGACAGATTGATATTTAAAAAATTCTCAATATTTTTTTTCTAAAGCCACATGATGGTATATTAATGTGTGTGTGAGTAATTTTATATCGGTAATTAAACATTCCATTCATACTTAAAACACTGAATACTGAGTTTAATTGATTAATAAAAAAAAACAAAATTTATTTTAAAAAATATGATTATTTTCCCTTAATTACTCTTATTTAGTTCGATATACCGATTATTTTCAATCATCGAATAAGTTAATTATTTGTATCTGTTATAATAACACATTATGCCTTCAGTAGATAAAATTAATCAACTAATGTAGTAATTAAAATGTAATTAATAACCTTAATTACAAAAAAGAAAAAAAGTAAGATAAATCAATAATTGCTGAAATCTGAAATAATAATATTTAAGTATTTTGCGTGAGAACACCTTATTTAGACTACAAAAGTTGCCTTAAATGACAATACTATATATAACGATTCTTAGCATAAAACATTTAGGTAATCTTCACATTAATATCAATTGTAATAGATAATGATATCGATTCAATGAAGATTAACAAGAGGTCAATAAAAATTGATATTTACAAAGAGATACAAGCCATTGATTTTCTTCATTAAAAGAAAATCAATAGTTTTTTCCGATATAAAAAAGTAATAATAAAACAACTCAGAAAAAGAACTCATTTCTTACCCTTTATCAGCTATTTTCTTATTACCCAAGGGTTTTCGAGTAAAAAATAAATAAGCAAATAATTATCGATTTTCTAAATTTGATTTTCGTTAGTATAATAATATTTATAAAGCAAAAAGTTTGAGTAATCTCAGCCTATAGAAATTTCGATAAGAAATAAATTATTCCTTTAAAAAACATAATTACGCAATTGAAGTTGAGATAAAATAACCCAAATGTACTAATTTACAATCAATCTAAAGAAAAAAAAATCAATCAATTTCGTATTTACATAAAAATAGTTACACAATATAATATTCTAATCATATATATATCGAGACTATTAATTTTAACGTTTTAAATTCATCAACATACTGTATCAATATGAGAGAGGCGTGTTCCATTCAAGCTACACAACATATGAGTGGATAATAAACAAGCGAGACAAATATTTTCATGAAGCTAATAGAAAGCATGTAGTAGCTGCATTAAAGCAAGATAAAAATACATTTGTTTAGCAAAAATTACCCATCCCCATCAAGATGAGAGTAAATTGAAATATTTATCCTGGACTAAAACACACTACAACCTCCCAACCTCCTCTTTCAGGGTCTATGATAACACTGAACAATTTATCAAGGCTGCAACAAAACACCGATCATGATAGGGAATATTTTTGAAAAGAAAAATAAGACTTTTTCCGTCACCGACTTTTTTTTTTTTTTTTAATCATTTTTAATAGAAAAGGGGGAGACACGGTTTTTAATAAATAATGACACGAAGTTTTTATTTTCTTGAGACACATCTTAAATTTATCAACATAATTTCGCACCCGCGCAACAGATAAAGGCATAATTTGAAGAAGGTAGAAACTTTACCTCCCTCTCCCTGACTTTTAATGATGGTTTTCCCGCCCACCGTTCCGGCGGCGTTAAAAATAACCGCCATAATCGCCAGCTCATCAATTCTTAGCGTTCCCTTGACGATGATATTCACAAACTGTAATTCTTATCTCCCTTTTTTCATCTTTTCGCTCCTCCGCCACTTTTCACCGGTGAAAATTGCAGGAAACTCATTTAATTTTGAGCTTACCCTAAACTAACTTGAGGAAATAAGGATGCCGATTAAAAGGTGCGGAACTAACTCTGTTCATAAGTTAGCTGCTCTAACGTATTGGTCTGTAATTAAATTCTTTTACTCAAGATTATATATGCACCACACAATGAAGCCAAAATATATCTTAAATAAATGTAACTGAAAATTGAAACAATAGTATTTTTATGATCTTTTATCATATGTAGATATTTTTTACATCTAGATAAGTTTAGAATGAATACACAAATATATTTTACGATGCTTAGAAATAAAAAATAAATTAATATTGAAGAAAATATCTTGTACAAGACATTTTCCCAGAGTATTTACAAAGCATCTGTTTTAAGATATCGAGAAAGATTTGATATATTTAAAATATTCATTAATGTATCATATTCCGTTGTTCTCCTAACACTATTATTGTTCTCTTAACACTCAACTTAGTTGCATGGTATACAACATTATTTATTTCAGAATGCAAGAAAGTTTACTAAAATACATAAGAAAAGATCAAGATCGACTGATAGAAAAGGGAAAACGCAAGTGATTCTAAAAGAATAGTCATTCCGAAATGACGCCTTTTTTTAAAAAAATCTTCAAACGAAAATCACCGATTTATTGGCTAAATTATTTATTGCTATACACGATCATTATTTTACACTAATTAAAACATGATTTACGATCTAAAGTAAATTTCAAATCACTATAAACCATAAGATATACATCGATGTAGAAGTCTAACTCACGAATCGTTGAATACTGACAGATTAATAATTCAGCTAGCAACTCGAAACAAAAATTAACAGATGGAGAAATTTTTTACAATTTGTAAGATTTAATATCTATTATTGTTGTGCGACCGTTAGTATATAAGTTCATTGAGGCAAATGTCGATTTCGTTAATTAACCATGGTTCGCAGTCGCATTTCGTTGCAGTTGGTTGCCTTTCAACAACTTTATTGAACACAAATAGACTAAAAATAAACGTAATAAAAAACACATAATTCTCATAGACTACATTAGACTATTCTAATTGTTCGCATACTTATTAAAGTTAAACTATATACTGCATCAAGTGAAATTAAGGCCGTATAAAATTTCATTATATTTGCTCAGTCAACTAAGCTTCTTTAGTATTTTATGCATCGACCATTATGAAATGGTTTAATCACTTTGTTATTGGAATTAGATAGGGATATAACTTCGACTGTTCAGTGAATTCTAGAATAGTTGGAACTACTTCATGTATGGATACGATATTCCCCTTCTATGCTCAAATAAGTATAGATTGTGGTGAGTGCACACTGAAATACATTATGGAATTCATACAAATCATATTCATTTCAATATTTTCCTTGCCATTGCATTTTCATATTAAACAAGTATCATTATTAATTTTTACAACAAGTATAAATTAATTTTGGACAAGTTTATTTTCAAGAGAAATTAAATAGTTTTTCGGTTAGACTATACTTTAAGGTGTCACTTTGATTCTCGACAAGTTGTGATCGCGATTGATAGCCAAGCTGGGGAAAAAACCGAATCGGTTCTGATTGGTTTAGATCCAGTCGAGGCTCTGATTGGTTTATCGCTTTTAGAGTTTTGAAAATACAACGGACGTTGCGTTATTTTTGAATGTTCAACCATACTTGTTAGCACTGCAATCGGAGCAAACAGAAAGAGCGCCAAAAAAATAGCCAAGTTCGCCAAAAAGCACCCTAATGTATAGTTTTACCAGTTTTTCTTAAATATATTATAATAAGGCTTATAAAAAACAATAAACTTCTGTAAAATATTATTTTGTCAAAACAAAATCTGATTTAAGTGTTAAAAATATACTTTAAAAAGAAAAAAGGTGAGACAGTAATACCTAAGTATGTGAATAATGATGTTTATTTATTTATTCATTGTGAAGTCAGAAAGTAAAATATTTAAATCACGGGGTCCCAGGACAGACACTTTTTAAGAGCCTGGCTTAGTACAAAATGTGGATTTTTTTTTTTTTTTTTTTTTTAAACCTTTCTAACATTTTATGTCATGTTTAATCTCATAGCTTACAAAGTTTAATAAGCAGTTGGAATTTATTTTTAGTATTTTGATTTTTACGAAAAGAATTTCCTTTTACTTCCAGATAAAAAATCATTTGAATCAATTGAAAGATTGTCTAGACAAATTACGGGGTGTCAACTCAAAGTGTAGCAACGATAGAAATCTATTTAAATTCAAAATTACAAGAAACGCAACATAAACGAAAATCAACATGATTATTACCAGATTTTTTTATAACCGAAATTCAAAATAAAATATGAATAAATAAAAATTTAAAGTAGGAACATCAACAAAATTAATTATAGAATTAAATCCAAGCAAAGAAACGGGTTTTTATAATCGGTTTATTTTTATTGATGACTATAAAGATAATAAATTTTTCATCTATTTTTGACATTAAATTTAAAAATAATTGAAAATATTATGTTTTGTTATTTTAAAAGTTAATAACTGCAACTTGATTTTTTTTTTATGTTGGTTGTATATTTTATTAATTTAAAAGATTAAAAATAAATGAACGCAGTTTTACTAAAATTCTTGACAAATTAGGTTAGGTTTTTAATAAATCATTCAGCTTATAAAGTTATATTCCTTCAATTAGAGTGATATTGCAACAGTAAGGTTTGATTTATTTCTAAAGTCACTTTTCCGTACACGAGGCCTAATAGGAACCAAGCCTTTAGATTAAAATGTATATTCCAAACCATTAATATATCTACCTCCGAGATGAGTACTGTAGGCTACCACTAGAATAGCTTCTATTAATTTGTCTATGTATGTTTCTTGCTGTGAAAACAGGATACAATCTATTTTCAACAGGAGATAGAAGAAAAGCGCACATTTTTCCTCATTGAATACTAAAAACATCTAATTTATAAAAACCTTAAACCTCATTTGAAATGGACAGTTCTTGTTACCATAAACTAGACTACTGCGCAAGCCATTTTTGTGGGTAGAAAGTGTGCGTTCTAGAATGTATTGAGTTGAAGATCACACTATTCAACCTATATAACTACGAGTTAAAAACCACTTTAAACGTTAATGTTTTAGAACATATGAATTTAAAATATAACAAAACAAAAACACATAAAAAATTGGCAACATGATTAAATACAAAAACAACAATAACTATTTTCTGTTATTCCCAGGCAAACTAAATTTTTACCAGAAACACATCTATTGTCAAGATGCTCACAGTTTAAAAGACAATTTAGCTTGAAAACACATTTATTTTGCAAGAAATAATTATAAAATGAGAATTTAAATTGCTTTTGGACAAGTAAATAAAAAGTGATAAATTTTGCATAAGCTCATTTAAAAAAAAAGAAAAGAAAAAAGAAATGATAAAGAAAAGCTTTAAGATAGAAAATTTTAGTAATATAAAGTTAAACTTTCAAATTTCATTCACATCTTTACCTGCTCAAAATGATTAAACATCAAGATATGTAAGAATCGGGTAATAATGAATAAAATATGGATTTGCAAATCACAAGAAAAATGTTAGTGTATGATGTTAAGTAAATGTTTATCATATTTAGAAAATGTACAGGTATCAACATAGAATTAAAATGTTTTCAACTAAAAAAATTCAAGAATTAGAAAATTTTCGGTAAAAACGACACAATATTAATATGTAACGAAGCAAATTTAAGGAAACAACAGTGAGTATTCACTTTACACAGAGTAACTTGAAACTTTTCTTCACAATCCTAAATTGCTAAAATAAATTAAAGATAATATAAAAAATTAAATTACAAAATCACTTAATTTGTTCAGATCTAACAGTTATAAGCAATTCTCTTATGAAATTAATTAGCTCCCCAATAGCTCAATAGCTGATAAGGGAAAAGAGAAGAAAATTAAATTTTGGGAAAGAAGTACAAAATTCTTTTTTTCATGTTAAAGAAAGGGAGAAAAAAATTTATCTACAACTCCGTAACTGCGGGCTATAATTAAGAAAGTGTCCTATAACATGAAAACAATACAAAACTTTTCTTTCATGTTGTTTTTAGAAAGCACTTTTTAAACATTGAAGAAAACAGAAGACTGTGATAGCAAACAAAAATCAAAATTATCTGAACTTGTTTCTCAGAAACACGAAAAAGTAATACGAAAACTTCAACTATCATGAAAAGAAAAAGGGAAAAAGCATTGTTACAAGCAAAATACGAATCAGAAGAATAAATAAATATAAATGCGTATTTCCGATGGCAACAGCAATGAAAAGCAGACGATAACAATCAGAAACGTTTACGAACACGAAGAAGAAACAAATCAACATTTTGTAAATTTTCATAGCTTGATGAGGCGCTATTTATTTTCCTTTGGCGTTTTCAAGATAAGGCACGGACAGCAACGACGATAGTAAATGCAGTTTTAAATTTCAGAATCTTTTTCGCCATTAAAGGCAAAAAAGTATTTTTGGCAATAGAACATAGGATAAAAAGATATTAGCTTATAAGTCGCGCATCAAAATCCAAAGTTTTAAAACATACCAGGGAATAATTTTACTAAAATTATAGGCATGATCAATAGGAGTTTATTAAAACTTTTTTAGTTTATATTGATAACTTGAGAAATATATATGGAAGTACATTCATATTTAACTTAGAAAAACAGTTCATATTTAATACAAAAAAATTATGATAACTAAGTAAATGTATAAAATAAAATCTTACACAATATTGCTCTAATAGTATAATAAAACAAGAGATACAACCAGTTATAAAAAATTATTCCATATAATAGGACTCTCATAAGTATCTTCACACATCCTACACATTCAATGCATATCATTTAAAATCACTGTTTCAAAATGGTTTGAATTCAATTGACTCATATGTTGTCATTTGATAGCTCCTTATAATCATTAACACTATGGAGATTTACAAAGTATTATAAAAAAAACATCTTCAGTTTTTTTTTTTTTTTTTAAATACCTGAAAATGTTTTTCAAAAAAAATAAATTAAATTTTAAGGAGGATTTATTTATATAATATTTGGTAATAGAATTTTTTGTAAAACTCATTACAATATGCGACAAGTAAACATTTGCTTTAATGTCGCATGTTTGCAAGCACACAAAGCGATGAAAATCAATTAGCTAGGACACTTCGAAATTTTCATTAGGCATCACAGGTATCTTGAATTTGAATAATTATTTATAAGTCAATCATTACGAAATAATATTTCCCTTAATACTCATATTACATATTCAACTTTGAGAGTTCTTCAGACATTAGCCATTCAGTGATTCCTATTTCGGTCATAATTATAGACTAGTTTCTAGACAACACATACTATTTTCCTTATTATAGTAGCACTGAAACTATTCGCATTTTTAATAGTAACCCCGTCTCTTGAAGATAAATGTGCAAACAACGAATAAGAAAAAATATGTAGACTGAGTAGGTAATAAATAGAACTAACTTTAAATGGTTCATCACCTTGTATTTTATGAAACGGCTTTTTAAAAATGAAGAAACGTATGCCAAATGTGAATCTTAAAAATGAAGAAAAAGTGCCAAGTATTCCACACAAAAATATTTTTTATTGGTAAGAAGAAAAAGACAAGAATCACATTACACAATGCACATTAATAAAAGGAATTATTTATATCTACATAAGCAACATATTTTAACACGTAGTGAAACATTAAGCGCAATTTATCTGCCATCCTTGGCATCATCGATTTGCTCGAGATAATTGCACAATCGATCAAACAGCGTGGCAAAAGCAAGGAAACCGAAGCCACGTACCGAACATAAGTGAGCAAGGAGAATGGTAGTTGTGGCACAGCGGTCACGTGTATCCATGGTTAATGGCTCCCAAAGGCGATGAAACAGCACTCAAGATGTGAACAAGAGCAGTCAGTCGGCGAAATGGACACTTAGATAACTCTTAACAGGACAGGGTCGCGTTGGGGAGTATAGTGAGGATTGCCGTTTTCGTTGGATTCATCAACAACGGGAAAAGAAAATGGGAAAACAGAATGTGTATATGAAAAAGAAACGTCTTGTAAGAGTTATGATTTTGGGACAATATATTACCCGTTTCACCACCTTTGAAGCAATGTAAGACGTTGTACCATTTAATATGGTTATGAAAACAAAAAGCTCCAACAAACGGATTTCTAACCACTAGATAATTTATAATTCTTAGAATTTTTTACAATTAATGGCATTTATTGAGAAAACGTTGCTCCAGTGACAAAGAAAGCAAAAGCAACGAATATATATTACCAAAACATTGACGAGTATTCCTAAAAGTAGGCCATGATTTTTTTTTTATATATATATATACAAAAAATAAATGAATTCTAGATTTTCTAGTATAAATATAAAGACTAAAATGAAAGAGAAAAGTTATTTATATATTAATAACAACTTTTTAAATAATGAAATTAACCATTGTCTCAAATTAATGCGAAGCACATCTTTCCTTGAAGAAAACTAAGATGTTATTGTGCTTCATAATTCTAACTTGCAGAAAAACGCATGATGCAGTATATGTAAATCGTTAAACGAAATATTTTGCTTTACTCACATGAGAAATAAAAACGGAAATTTTTACAATTTTAAAATGAAATTTGCAAAAAAAAAATCACTTTCAGTATGTCAATTCCTTTATTGACGAGCCATAGTTTTCAAGTTAATAGAATGATTTAAAAACAAAATATTTAAGAAATTTTATAAAATGTCGACTTTCTAAAATGGCATGAATTCTGAAATATTTCAAATCTTAAATTGTTTTTATAAAAGCAGTAATATAAAGAAAAAAGGAAATTTTTAACATTAATCACTTTCAACTTAAAAAAAAAAAAAACTATGGTTTATTAAAATTACATTGAGAAAAATCCATTGAAAAACAGTTTTTAGAAACCACTGTTGTAATAGCTTCAATAAAATACTTTTTATTGAAACTTCTCTAAATATGTTTATTAAACAAAACAAAAAAAAATCAATTAGAAATGTTAAAATAAGTGACAACATATCGCTTCGAAATTATTTTTAATAATCAATAAATTCTTTGAATTTTACATGAACTTTTCACTTGAAGTAAAACCGCAATTTAAATATATTGGAAATTATTGCAATATCAAATAAAATAAACAATTCGGATAAAACTATGTGTGTATTTAAATAATTTTTAAGCACGTTGCAACAGGTTAGGTTTCTTACGGATTGTCCGTCTAAGTCAGATCAGCAAGGCGCACAATCCCGATTAATTTCACAATTTAATACTCCATTTAAAAAAATTTGATTCTGATAAACAGATTTTTCTGCTTTCATTGCTTACCTTTATATAAAAAAATAGTTTTAAGAAGTAATAGAATAGTTTTAAGCATAACTTTTATTTTAATGTAATAGCGTATAGAAATTCTGTAAAATATTTGTTATGCCATATAAATATCTTGCATTATATTCTTACTTAAAAAAATTGATCTAAAAGAACATTTTACCAAAAATTCTAGCTTTTATTTCACACTTCTAATGGTGAAAAAAAAAATTATTTACATTGAACCACCATACTTAGTGTCGAAGGTATTTTTGAGCAATTTAAATCAATAAAAAATGAATTTATTACCAATATAACCTTACAGTGTGTTCTTTAACAGGCGTCAAACAGTATTGTTGAATCAATAGCTATCGGCACGCCACAAAAAACAGTGAGAGTGAATCTTCCCGTTCTATACCCAGACTCTACAAACGTTATTTACAGCCGCAAAGGAGGATTCAGTTTTATCTCTCAAACACAAAGACGCCCGTAACATAGCAGCAAAGTCAAGGCTCAAGAAATATAACGACAAAAGAAACTGAGAATCAATGATAAATTTGATGGAGAATGGAATAAAACCAAAGTTTTCCCTTCATCGAAGGGGTGGGGGAAAGAAGGAAAAGATAACAGAGCACCCTTTCATAAATAATAACCAGTCTTTTGTTTCGGTCAGAATTTTTTTTAAATGAGAAATAAACAAAAGGCTGGTGAAAGTAACTAGTCGTAAATAATTCAGAGCCCATTTTAACAAAAAAAATTGCATTCAGAATTTTTATATATTCTTTAGCAGATGTTGTTTTTCCATATCACGAGAGCTTTATGTGTGATTTACGACGCCCCCCCCACTATTTGTGTCGTTTTAAAGTGATAGAAAGAAAATTTATGCTCAACCGCTTTGTCTTCTTCCCTTCTGAGACTTCGGAAGAATCTGAGCTCATTTGAAGAGAATGAAGAAGAAAAAGCGGCCACCTTGGCCATTAACCGACCAACAGCGTAATCTTACCCATAAGAGGTGAAAAATAAAAACTGATCATTATTTTTAGGGACTTCACGGAATGGGTTAATTTTTAAACATTTAATCCCTAACAATGATGCAAAAATGAAAAATGACGATGAAATTGCAATTTTAATAGCAGTAAACATAGAAAGTAAAATTTATAGGAGATACATAATTAATTTTTATTTCTAACATTAATTTCGTAGATTTTAATATTCATCATGGGACACCTTTCTTTCCAAAATTATTTAGGAGTGAAACATTTGGAGGATGATAGCTTGAAGTGATTCTTGACTGAAGTTTTCTCAAAACGAATTTCCAAAACCATAAATTTTATGTCTGTACTCTTACAGAATGTGTAATTTTTAACCTTTCAATTTTCTAACATTGGGAAAGAGAAATAATAAAGTAGTAATTTGAACAACAAATAAATAAAAAAATTATAAAAGCTATATATAGTTATACTTTTTTTAAATCCTAAATTTTGTAAATTTTAATTTCATAGTAGGACATATTTCGTTGCACGATTATGTGACAGTGAAATAATCGTAAGAATTATGATTTTGAGAAAT
>JAPDSC010139738.1:7834-18626 GCA_026290005.1 Latrodectus geometricus
AAAAAAAAAGAATTTAATAATTGAAAAAAGTAAGCAAATAAGCTGTATCTATATAAAAATTCGAGTGTAAGGCTGAAATACAAAAGAACGACGTAAGATGAAACCTAACCACCATTTTACTTAAAAATGCACAAATGATGTTATCAAGAACTAAAGAAAGAAAATTGACAAATAGTTTAACATGCTTTTATTAAATAACGCAGTTATAAAGAAAGGCCAAAATAAGTCTCCATGTCTATTTATTCAATAAAACCAAAAAAAGAACCTCTTTTGACTTGGCAAACCCAAGGAAAGTCCCGTGGAAGCTTAATGATTATATTAAATGTTACTTTCATGACTATATTAAACATCTTAACCCACAGTAAAATGGAATAAAAAAAAAGGTTTTGCTTACAAATATTTATAACTAATAAGATTAAAGTGAATCGGTATTGTAATCCAATAAAACAATTTAATAAAACTGGTCTTTCTATCAATTAAAAAATAATAAATCAGCATAAACATTTAACAGTGTTTTGTTTAACAGTTTTATATATGAAGTCCAAATGAAATTGTTTTTTTTAAAATCTCCAATTAAAAATATGATTCTTTCTATGAGATCAAAAATTTTTAAATAAATAAAAAATAAGGGAATATATAATTTAAATGAATGGAATATAAAATAGAATATCTTCTTTATTTATGTTTCCTCAGGTAATCTTGGTTAGCAGTTTATATTATTCCCTAAATTAAATTTTATTTTCCCGATAAATTTATATAAGCACACAACATGAACAAACATAATAGTAAGCTGAGGAATTCGGGTAGCTATTCTTTCCAATAAAGAAATAGTATGTTTTTTTTATCTTTCTTGTAAATTTTTATAGCAAAAATTAAAACAAAAAATTTCACGATTTATAATATCATTTTCCCTAATATATTACATTACAGATAGAACAGTTGGCTCCGCGAGATAAATAATTGAAATTAAAATATCATGGTATAATTAAAGCTCGTACCCATGTACATAAATATTTAATTTTAAACTTTGTAATTATATTATATTAAATATTTTGTATTTCTTTTAAAAAAGTATTTTTGACGTAGAAAAAAATGTCTTAGGACTCAATTTTATATTTGTTACAGCGTTTTATTTTACATTAAGTATATTTACATTTAATATTCATATATACACAATTAATATCCATATCGAGCGTATCCTAAGCCTCCTAAGATGCCTAAGCCATATCCACCATAGCCTCCTCCATATCCATTATAAGCTCCACCATATCCATTGTATGCTCCTCCGTATCCTAATCCTTGACCTCCGTATCCGTAACCTAATCCACCATATCCGTATCCGGCAGCTGCAGCTGGAACACCCAAGAATCCTTCTTGACCGGTGTGAGGGGCGCTAGAGACTAGGTGAACAGCAGCTGGGTTCTGGTTGGCGGTGCCTGGTTCGTTGGTCTTGACCTGAGCTCTGAAGCCACCATGGTCAGCGACGTAGTTGACTTGTCTGTGGATACCTCTGGCATCAGTAAATCCATAGCTGCCAGTTACGTGATGACCTCCGTTCCCTGATTCTTCTAGGTGTTGTTCACCATGTTTGTCCTTGATACTATATCCAAATTTGTATGGTTGGGACGCATGGTGTTCTTGGTGAAAGCCATCTGCCTAGAGTAGAAAAAAAAATTTTAAATTCTTTTTATTGAGTCCATAAAATCTTATATAGTGAACATCAAGAATAACTGAACAGATGTAGTTTGAATGATTTGAAAATATTTACGTGTAACTGACTTGTTGGTGTGTGGAATAATATTTCTTATCAATATTAGTTTCTTAGTAAATTAATCATTTGATTCCATATGTATATAGGAAAAATAGTATGCCATTCCCTGCGTTTTAGTTTTGTTGTCAATATGTTTGTTTGCATATGAAAGCTGATTGGAAAGAAACGTGTAGTTTAGAATTCATGTCATGCAACCCACCACATAGAAGGTAGAAATCTACGAAATATTAACTTGAACACGAGATTATTGAACATTCAGTTCCCATTTCAATCACTAGTCAGTGAATTTTTCATTTTTCTCAAACTAAATTTGTTACTCAAACAAGGCGAAATAGAGCTGTGATTTGTCTAAAATATCATTTTAAAATATCAACTCAATATTTTTTAAAAACTAGTAAATGAAAAGGTATTATTTTTTTTGTAGAATAAATCCGTTAATTTTTGAAGAAATAAAACATGATCATTTGTACATACCAAAGAAACGGCGGCCAAGGCAGCAATGAGGATGATCTGAAAAGCAATAATAAATAAATAAATAAAATGAATTATCTAAAGTTATTAATTTTTCACTATCGAGAATTAGCATTTTTTATTATACTTAAAAGCATATATTATAATCTCATAAAACTCATCAAACAACTTCCTGCTTTTAAAATTTATTAAATTTTAAAACTCTCAATCTATGAAATTTAAGTTATTTTTATTTTCATATTATTAAAATAAACACATTTAATTAAAAATTGTACATTTGAAGACATTGATATTTTTAAATGTTTTATAAAGAATATAGAAACAATTCTTAATATCAAGCTTACTTAAAATATTTGATAAAACGATCCATTTAATGATTATGTTAAAAATAAATAAATAATAATATATATGATGTGTTTCATTTGATAAAATTTTAATACAAATAATATAAATGACATGTTTTTCAATTGAAAAATTTATTTTGTTTCTTTATAACTACAATTAAGTTTAAACTAACTACATATCTTTCATTTTATGACAAAACTATGGAAGAAATGTGTATAAAAGTTTATTTTAACATATTTTATCATAATGTTTAATTTTCAATATTAATAGATTGAAGACAATTTAAAATAACATTCTAGATGTTATTAATAATTTTAATATTTGTAAAATTTTTCGTAATTAATCTTGAATAGTAAAATATAAAAATTGCATTTATATTAGACATAGTTCATTTATGTAATTTAAGATCTCTTATACACTATTAGGAAACATTTAATTTTAAAGGACCCCGTGAAATGAAATAGAATATTACTTAAAAACCGTGAAAATGAAATAGAATATTAGGAGACATTTAACTTAAAAAAATAATTGATTTCAAAATTAATATCACAAAATAAATTTCTTAGATTTTTCATACAATAGGACAATTCATTAATTAGTACTAAAATGAGTTACGTTAATTAATAATATATATCCTGCTCAAAGAGCTTAGTAGTACAGTTTTTATTAATATATTAAAAGAAACTGTACTTATATAAAGCATTTAATATATTAAATGATAATGAAGAACCAACTTACTAAGTAAATTTTACAAAATTGTAAAGAACTTTAGCAAACTTACCTTTGAAATCATGTTTGAATTTGAGTATTAACTACTGTGTGAATTCTGAAAAAATTACAAAACTTTTTATATTAAACTGCAGAATGTGAGGAATTCGAAAGTATTCAGATTAATCGTTATGGCTGATTGACATCGCATTCCAAACTCCATTTTCGACGTTTTAATTCAAAGGTGAGAGTGTAGAAATTCAAGGTTACAATGGATAATAATCGGCATGTATCAAAACAAAAACCAACTTTACTAATTCAATGAAAAATCGAATTGTAATGTTTCGTAGCACCCAGTTGACTCAATAGAAGACATGGATTCTTGTCTAGAAAACGATTCCATTAGGGGAACAGTACATGGGTAAACTATTGTATTCAGATTTGGTTAAAATTTGTGCATTTCATGTACCTTTATTTTAAGTGATCATGAGCTATGTGATTATTTATTATGAGCGTACACAAATATCGACCTTCGTAGAAGATAGAGTAACGACCGAATATGGATTTGAGATACTTAATTATTCGTGACAAATTGGGGGATATTAATATAGCACATACATGTTTAGGAAGGTAAGAAACAAGGAAAACTACGAAAATTTCCACCATGACAGCTATAAATATAAAAAACAAGAGCGGAACATGCAACCACTCTTGTTCAACTGTGATTGACATTTAATCGGTATAATTCTTCCCCGAAAATTGCCTTTGGTACCCTGACCCTTAAAGATACATACTGAGAAATGTTTTCTATGTGAGCAATATGTATCTTTATAACAAAAAACATACATTATTATATAATATCATTTCTGGGTTAACTGTATGAAATATTGAATATCAAAATAGAAATGGTAAAATACGTTACATACAATGAAATTTTAAATATTTTTAATTGAAATATTTTATTTTTGTCGCATAGCCAACTTATTTCTGTCATCAGATTTAAAATGCGATAGTGAAAATTGGTTATCTTTTGCAAATGAAATCATAACTTTGCTTTCCACATAGTTCATACGGAAACTGAGGGATTAGACTGGGAATCAAATGATCAAGATGCCGGTCTCTCAGTAAAAAAAAATTATAGGCTATGTCTTATGAAGAAATTTTGATTTTAGAGTTAGTAAATAAATTATGCACGCTCTGATTTGAACTCTCTGTAAAATTGCTTTTGGTGTGCTACATAATATTCTGAAACTCTGCTATCTTCAAGCGTTGAGGCGGCTTGAAGCAATTTTCTTTTATAAAGTGTCATTAATATGTAACCTTTGGGAACAAAGAATATTGCATGGTAGGATTCATCTTTTTTTCATTCACTCAATTTTTTTTTTTAAAAAAAGTAATATTTACTTATAATTTTCTAAATAAGGAATGTGTCATGCCTTGAACATGATTTCAACTATTCCAATAATTCACCAGCCAAAAAGCACGAAAGAAAGGTATCTCGAATTCAAAATTTCAAGTTTGGCACAAAAAGGAATTTTAAAATGTTCCACAGCACATTCGATTTGTTTCTAGTTGATTTGCTTAATCAAAACATCTTTTGACTTGAGATAAATTAATAATATTTGTATCCAATAAGCGAATTTTCCTTGAAAGCTAAATATATGTCTTCCATTGGAAGCCATGACTCGAAGAAACCAGTAGATTGTCTTCGATTTTAAAATGAAATGATCTTTTTCCTAGCTAAAGTTATAGTTGGCTGATTTTGCTTTTTTTTCCTACAATCTAATAACTTCTTCTAAGTTATTTATAGAGTGATTCTTTTGCCGAGCCTGCTACGGAATAGTTAACACTAACTTTCCTATCAACATTTCGTGGATTCTCGGATTTGACGATTTGAAATGGTTCATTCTTAAAACTCTGTTAGAGCCTACATAACACTGTCAGTTTTGTCAAATTAGCACATGGGGGTAAAAAATAAGGTAAATATTCAAAAATGAGAATTTTTTTCATTTCCTCACGTATGATCCACTCCCAAAAATTAATAACAGGCTTTATCACTCCCCACGTTAATATCACACTAGAAATTATTGTTTACTTTTATAATATGGAATAAATGTATTACACATTTAATTAAGGCATTTTAAGTATGATATTTCAAATTAAAATGCTGCTATTGATTCAGTAAACCAAGGGAAAGGTGTAAAGTAAAAAAGATAAATAAGTTAGATAATAATTTTAAAAATATGTAGTGCATTGAATAATAAAGTTTATTGAATATTTTTTATCAATGACTGTTTAATTTTTGTTATTTTCATTAAACAGTCATTGATAAAAAATTTAAATAAATTTCTGGCTGATAATTTCTGTTAATTAAATTCTAAGATAATCTCTATTCGATCAATTGTTATTTTAAAACAATAATATACGATATCTGAACTTTTTATCTGAACTAATTTCATCACACTATCACAGGAACACTGAACTTATTGGGCGTTCTAGTACATAGACTATCGAAAGACCGTAGTTTTTAAATAAATTTTGGTATCAAATCCATGACTGTGGAGTTTATATCAAGATTCAATCAATTAAATCAATGGAGCTTCTGCAAAGCCAAACTCATTTGAGCTAGTGCTGAACCTTACTTTGACTATAATATTTTTCACATATCAGTAATCAGATTTTTTTTATGTAATTCTATTCTTAGTTAGTTTACATTTTGTGCTTACCAGATTTAGTATACTAGAACGTTTATTATCAATATTTAAAAAATTTATGTACATAGTTTCTTATCCAATATTGAATTATGTTATCGAAAATAAATGCATTGTTATTTGTTCTGAAATTCACATAGTATTTTGATGTAATCTTCAATGTGTGCCAGTAATTAACACTTCTTTCTTGGTGTAAAATAAATGAATTCACTCATAAGAATGTCATAGGTTTTATACTTTTTATGGTATTCTAAAACATTAATGCCTCGATCGTTAGTTACATTCATCCGTTCAATTCGCTCCTCGAGTATGAATATTTAATGGACTTTGTAGTTTAGCTTGATTATGTTTATATCTGTTATGTTATGTGTAATACATAATATTTATGTATTATACATAACATATGTTTATGTTTAGTCTTCCTCTACGAAAACTGACTGCTGAATGACAAATAAAACAAAATAAACATAAAATAAGAAATTATTTATTTTTTTTAATTATCAACGTTCATTAAATTAGAGAAAAATGCGCAGAATATGCTTAGTGAGGTAAAATTCCGTTTCTCTCATGATTCGATTGGGTTATAATTTTTTAAAATAATTACAATTGGTAATTGATCTTCCGTTTGTTTTTTACTTAATTAAAATGTTTTGTAATGATTTCCCACAACTTTACGCTTCCATTTCCAGTTGTTCCTATACAAAGAGTTGATGTAAAACTTACACGTATTCGCATTGGACATACTCGATTTACGCACAAGCATTTATTCTTGTCTCAGAGTGCTGCGATTTGTGACATGTGTAATGTTCCGTATACAGTACATCACATTTTAATTGTTTGTCCTAACTTCAATGATTTACGCTTAGTATTTTTTAACAGAACAAATTTAATTTTATCAGATTTAAGTGGATCTAAACCACATAGAAATTTGTTTGCATTTTTATGCGCAATAGGTTTTTTAAATTCTATTTAAATTTTTATCCACTTTAATCCTTTACATAAACTTTTATTAAATCTTTAATATCCTTCATCTTATATATTTGACTAGTCTCTTATTATTGAGTCTCTTGTTTTAAACATTGTTCGATGAAGAAATGTCCAGTATTGGACCTTGCACCAGTAAACCACACAAAACTCAAACTCAAAACCCCACAACTTTACGATTATATTTGTTAAAAAAGAACAGACATACGTATAATTTGCTTATAAAGATTTTAAGTTTTCACTACAGGTTTTTTGATTTATAAAAAAATTCTTATTATGTGAGAAGTTAATAAAGAATCGCAAACAAAGACATTCACCTTTATTCTAGACTATTCGAAATGCAACAGTTTATTGTAAGACTACTCTTTCATATAAACATATAGCTTTAATGAAATTTAAGAAAAATATATTTTACATTGCAATTGAATTCTACTAAACCTTGTTGAATTTCGACACCTATAAACTAAATTAAGGTATAAAAACAAATTCCTAAATACTCGAGTAAATAATATTTCATGTTGAAAATTAATATTTTCTTATTATAATGTTCTATTAAAATATCACTATTCAAGCAAATGGTTAATTTAACACTTCTCATAAGAATTTTCTAATAAAGCCATTTTTAAATGTTTTCTTGTTTTATTTATATTGATATTTTTATGTTGGGATGTTTTATTTATATAAACAACATGTAAAGCTGCATAGTATAAGCAAAATAAAAGCTATTTTTCAAAAAATCAATTTTTTAATTTTATATTGTCTTATCGAGTATTTAAAAATCTTATTTTTCCAACTGCATTTTACTTAAATTTTACTAAGAAAAGAGAAAAATCATTCGAAGCTAAAGAAATTGGTAATTATTTTAAGAACACTAATTTCCTTTTCTTATTCTGTTAAGTAACTAAAAATATTTTTTTGAATATAGTAAATTTCTTCATTTGTTTAAAAATGCTTGTTACAATATTATACCGCGTAAAAAAATATTATTGTTCTTTAATGATGCATTGTGATTTGAACAAGCATTCTATCTAAATAAACTTCAAACTAACTGAAGAATATTTCTTATTCTAAAAAAGATTCCTCTATTCTTCTCAATACACATCTTTTAAGAATCTTTTTTTTCACTTAAATAAATGCATACATAAATACATTTGTTATATGTGTAAAACCATCAAAGTAATTATGTATAATGTAAACCACATATATTTAAACCAATTATTTTGAAGTTTCGAATGTTTTAAATATTGATATTTTGAATATAAATAAAAAGAAAATGAAGTTTTAGGTGAAAAACAATGATGTATTGAAACAATATTTTTTCCATACTTCTTGTATGCAATAAAAACAAATTAACTAACTGAAAATTATGTGCATAAAATCTTTATCCGAAAATTTAACGAAAATCCAAGATGTGGCCAAAATACAAGAGAATGATTTAATAAAGCCTTAAATTCATTTGACTTAAAAATGCACAGTTAATATTGTCAAAACTTAAAAAAGAAATCAATAAATAGTTTGACATACTTTCGTTAAAAAATTCAGTTATAAGGAAATGCCAAAATAAGAGTCTCAATGTCTATTCAATAAAACTGTAAAAGAAAGGAGTTTCTTTTAATTTGCATACCCAAGAAAATTCCATGGAAACATAAGTGATTATTTTAAAACCATTGACACATAGTAATATGGCCTATGTGTCAAGCAAAGGTCTTACCTTCAAATTTTAACATGCTGATACTTAATCAGTTTTCAAGCGAACCAATAATATAACAGTATTGTATATTGATACAATTAAATATAATATGTCTTTTTGTAAATTAAAATAAAAAGATTGCTTAGTAAGATATTGATTTAAGGTTTCATTTAAGTTTTTTATTGATGAAATGAAAATGAAATTGTTTCTATTTTAAATCTCCAATTAAAAATATAATGACTTTTTCCAAAACATTTAAAAGCTTTGAATAAATATTAACTCAGGTTTTAAAATTTAAAGAAATCGTGAAGTAGAATATTAAATTTACAGATCTGATTACTCATAACCTTGCAGTTATTCTTACTTCGTAATTTTTATCCTTCCCTAATTTAAATTTTATTTTTACTATAAATTCTCACAAGCGCACAACATGAACAAACATAAGAATAAGGTAAGGAATTTCGGGTAGTTAATTCATTCTAATGAAAAAAATGTTTCTTTTTATTAAAAAGAAACATTTTTTTTTTCATTCATTTAATCTTCATAGTAAATTTTTGCAGAAAAGATAAAGAAACATAAAATGAATTCACGCTTTATGACTACCACATTATCTCTAATATACCCCGCTTTTAGAGCCATAACAAATACTTTTTTGTAAATACATTACAGATAGGACGTATTGACTCAGAGAGAGATATATTTTCAATTAAAATATCATTGTGTAAATAAAGCTTCTGTCTATGTAAATAAATATTCAATTTAAACTTTTCTGATATATAATATACTAAATACTGTTTCTAAAACTACATTTTTCACATAAAAAAATTTAGAAGGAAATGTTTAGATTTCATTTAATTTGATACTACGTTTCATTTTAATATATTTTGATTTCAGAATAAATTATGTGTAGATACATGAAATAAATTCAGCTTTATTTTCCCACAAATACTTTATTTTAGATTAAGCATATTTACAATTGGTAATCATATATACACATTTAATATCCATATCGAGCGTATCCCAAACCTCCTAAGATGCCTAAGCCATATCCACCATAGCCTCCTCCATATCCATTGTAAGCTCCTCCGTATCCATTGTAAGCTCCACCATATCCATTGTATGCTCCTCCGTATCCTAATCCTTGACCTCCATATCCGTAACCTAATCCACCATATCCATATCCGGCAGCAGCAGCAGGAACACCCAAGAAGCCCTCTTGTCCGGTGTGAGGAGCACTAGAGACTAGGTGAACAGCAGCTGGGTTTTGGTTGGCGGTGCCTGGCTCGTTGGTCTTAACCTGAGCACGGAAACCACCGTGGTCAGCGACGTAGTTGACCTGTCTGTGGATACCTCGGGAGTCAGTAAAACCGTAACTGCCAGTCACATGATGACCTCCGTTCCCTGATTCTTCTCGGTGTTGTTCACCATGTTTGTCCTTGATACTATATCCAAATTTGTATGGTTTGGGCGCATGATGCTCTTGGTGAAACCCATCGGCCTAAAAAAAGAAAAAGATTTAAATTATTTACATTGTGTGTGTGATTTCATAAAATTTTATATACTGAACACCAGAATAACTGAAGAGATGTGGTTTTGGATGATTTGAAAATTTTGATGTGCAATTTATTTGTTCGTGTGGAGTAGTAGTTCTTATCAATGTGTTAATTACTTTTTTACAAAATAAATAATTTGATTCTTTAAAGTACATAAAAAAAATTATGCTATATACTGAGTTTTACGTTTTTGTCACTATATATTTCTGTATGAAAACAAATTAGAAAGGAACATGCAATTTAGAAATCATGTGAATACAAACCATCACATACAATCTAGGAATCTATAAAATCTTAAATTAACCACCAAAATATTGAACACATTCGGTTCACATTTCAATAACTGGACACTGAAACTCTTACTTTTCCCAAACTAAATTTTTTACTCAAACTAGGTGTAATACAGCTGTGATTTGTCTCAAAAATCATTCGTCCTATTAATGATTTTTAAAAACCAATAAGTAAAACGGAAATTTTTTTGAAGGATAAATGCGTTAATTTGTGAAAAATTAAAATATAAACATTTATACGTACCAAAGAAACGGCGGCCAAAGCAGCA
>JAPDSC010139738.1:18636-31395 GCA_026290005.1 Latrodectus geometricus
GTTTTGAAATTTTTATTTTAAATTAGGAAAAACAATACATTTATGTGAAATACGTATATTTGATGAACACATTAATATTTTTGAATGAATTATGAAGATTATAAAATAATTTATTAATATTATGTTTACTTAATATGATCCATTTAATGATTAAGTTTAAAAAAAAATAAAGGTGTATATGATATGTTTCGTTTGATAATATTTTAAAACTAATAATATAAATAACAAGTATTTAAATTGAAAATATATTTCGCTTCTTTATGACACAGCATTCAAATTAAGTTTAAATCTAACTTCTTATATTCCATTTTAAGTCAAAAGTATGAATGGAATGTGAATAAAAGTTTATATAACATATTTTTTTGTCATTTTTAATATTAAATTTTTATAGATTCAAGACAATTAAAATAATATTCTAGATGTTTTTTTGATCTTTAATATTTGTAAAATTTTTCGTAATTGATCTTGAATAGTAAAATTTTAAGAATTGATTCATATTAGACACTGTTTATTCCTGTAATTTAAGATCCTTATGAGAAAAAAAAATAGATTATTAAGTGACATTTAATTTTAAAAAAATCTTTAATTAAATTCAAAATAAATTTCTTAGTCTTTTCATACAATAAGAAAATTTATTAATTAGTACTAAAATGAGTTAGCGTTATTAATAATATTCTGATCAAAGAACTTTGCTTTAATTTTAATATAAGTACAGTGTCTATTAAAATATATAGAATCTGTACTTAAAGCATTTAATATATTTAGAGATAATAATTAAAGATCAAATTTTTTAAGTAAATTTTATAAAATTGTAAAGAATATTTGCAGAATATAAATTTATTAGAATTTTCATATAATAAGACAATTTATTAATTAGTACAAAAATTAGTAAGCGTAGTTAAGTCCTGCTCAAAGAACTTAGATTTTATTTCGCTTTAAGTACAGTTTCTATTAATATATTAATATACAAACTCTGTACTTAAAGTCTTTAATATATTAAAAGATAATAATTAAAGAACAAACTTATTGAGTAAACTTTACGAGATTGTAAAGAACATTAGCGAACTTACCTTTGAAATCATGTTTGAAATTGGGTATTAGTTACTGTGTGAATTCTGAAAAATATACGAAGCCTTTTATATTAAACGACAGAATGTGAGAAATTCGAAAGTATTCAGATTAAACGTTACGGCTGATTGACATCGCCTTCCGAACTCCATTTTCAATGTTTTAATTCAAAGGGTAGAAAGTCAAGGTTACAATGGAAAATAATTGGCATTTACCAAAACGAAAACTAGCTTTGCTAATTCAATAAAAAACCTAATTGCAATGTTTCATAGCACGCAGTTGACTCATTAGAAGACACACGAATTCTTCTCTTCGAAACGATGGCATCCATTAGGGGAACAGCACATGAATAAACTATTATATTCAGATTTGATTAAAATTTGTGCATTTCACGTACTTTTATATTTAATGGGTCATGAGGTGATTATTTATTATGTGAGTATACAAATATCCATTTTCGTAGAAGATAGATTAATAGAAGATAGATTTGAGATATTTAAATATTCATGACAAATTGGTGGATATTAATGGAGCATATTACATGTTTAGAAAGGAGAGAAACAAGGAAAACTACGGAAATTCCCGCCATGGTAAATACACATATAGTAACAAGAGCACTACATGCAACAACTCTTGTTCAACTGTGATTAACATTTAATTGGTATAATTCCACTCCGAAGATTGTCTTTTGTACCCTGGACCTTAAAGATACATACTTAAAAATGTTTTACATGTCAGCAATATATATCTTCATATTATATTAATGCGTCTTTTTATTATAATTTCTGGGTTAGCGGAGTGAAACATTGAATATCAAATCGGAAATGATAAAATATGCTTCATTTAATGAAACTTTAAATAAATTTTTATGGATATATTTTAATTTTGTCACTCAGCCAACTTTTTTTTCATTAGTTTTAAAATGCTACAGTGAAATCTTTTGGAAATGAAATCATAATTTTGCTTTCCCCATAGTTGATCCGGAAACTGAGAGACTGAACCGAGAATCGATTGTGAAACTTGGACCATCTGAATGTCTTATGAAGAAATTTTGATTGTGGAATTAGTACTTTAATTACACGTTAATTAACCCTGATTGAAACTCTCTGTAAAATTACTTCTGCTGTGATATATAATGTTCTGAAACACACTGCTATCCTTAAAAATTGAGATTTCAGTATTTCCTTTTATGAATTGTTATCAGTATGTAACCATTGTTAACAAAAACTACTGCAGTATAAGATCAATCTTTTTACATTCTCTCAAACTTTTTATAAAAAAAAACAATATTTATTATTAAATTTCTTAATAAGGAGAGTTTGTTTTGCATTGAAAATGATTTTAGCTATTAATTCAAAATATTTCAACCGAAGAACACGAAAGAAAGGAGGCCAGACTTCAGTATTTAAATTTCGAAGCAAATAGGAATTTTAATATCATACGTCTCATACGATTTTTTTCTAGTTGATTTCCTTAATCAAAATATCTGTTGATTTCTTAATACAATTTTATAAACTTTCAATAATTTTTAATAAAAATTAAATATCATTTGTCTAATATGCAAAATTTACCTATAAAGCTAACTTTTTGTCTTCCATTAGAAGACATGACTCGAGGAAGCCGGAAGATATAGCCTTCTATTTTAAAATTATATGATCATTTTCCTAGCTAAACTTATAGTTGGTTGAGTTTCCGTTCCTTTTTACATTTTAAAACTTCTTTGAAGTTATTTATCGATTGATTTTTTTTGTAGAGTTGTCTACGATATAGTAAGCACTCTTTACTTTCCTGTCAAAATTTCGTGGATTCGATTTCTACCTCGGATGTGACGATTTGAAATAGTTCGTACTTAAAACTCTGTTAGACCCTACATAAAACTATAAGTTCTATACAATTGGTCCACGGGTGTAAAATAAAATATATATGGTGTAACTCCAAAAATGAGAAATGTTGTTCTTTCCACACGTATGGTGCACGCCGAAAAATTAATCATAGGCTTTATCACTCACCACATTAGTGATCAGTACTAAAACTGGAAATTATTTATTATGTTTAAAATAGGGAATAAATGTATTGCATATATAATTAATATATTTTAAGCGAGATATTTCGAATTAAATTGCTGCTATTGATTCAGTAAACCAAGGGAAAGTGTAATGTAAAAAAGATAAATATGTTAGATGATAAATTAAAAAATATGAAGTGCCTTTAATAATAAATTTTATGGATATTTTTTTATCAATAACTGTTTAATTTTTATTATTTTCATTAAAGAGTCATTGATTAAAAATTTAAGTAGATTTCTTGCTGCTAATTTCTTTTAATTAAATTCTTTGATAATCTCTATTCGATCAATTGTTATTTTAAAACAAATTACAATACAGTATCTGAAATTGTACGTTCTCACTTCACCAGCACAGGAACAATGAAATTATTGGGTTTTTAAAGTCCATATACTTTCTCAGCACTGCTGTTTTTTAATGAATTTCGGTAATAAAAAATAATTGTAGAGTTTATATCAAGATTCAGCCAATTAAATTAATTGAGCTTGTCCAAAGCCAAACTAATTTGAGCTAGTGCAGAGCCTTAATTTGACTATTATATTTTTTTCCATAAACGTTACATTTTATTAATCAGATTTTTTTTAACTCTATTCTTACTTAGTTGACATTTTGTGCTTACCAGCTTTACTATACTAAAACTTTTTCTATCAATATTTAAAAAAATTTGGTGCATAGTTTCTTATCCTATATTGAATTATGTTATAGAAAATAAATGTTTTGTTACTTGTTCTGAAATTCACATATTATTTTAATGTAATCATCAAGATACACAAATATTTAACAAGTAACTACCACAGCTTTCTTGCTCCAAAATTAATTAATTCACCCATAAAAATGCTATAGATTTCATATTTTTACGGTACTCTAAAACTTTACTGCTTCGGTTTTTAGGTACAATTCTCCATTCGATTCTCTCGTAGAGTATGAATGTTTAATGGACTTATTAACTATTAATTATTAATTATTTACTCTAAGACATAAGTATGATCAAGCTAGTTTTCGTTTACCAAAATTGATTGTAGAATGAATAACAAAATAAGCTGATGAAATTAGAAATTTTTAAATTCTTTAAAATTTTCAACGTTCACTAAATTAGAGAAAAATTCGCAGAACATGTGTAAATAGTTAAAATTCCGTTTCTCTCATTCTCAATGGGGTATAAATTTTAAAATAATCACAATAGTTAATTCATGTTCTGTTTGTTTTTTACTTGATCAAAAATGTTGCGAACTAATTTCCCACAATTCTACAATTATAAATATTGAAAAAAAAAAAAAAAAGACATTCGTATAATTCCTTGTTGTATGTTGTTAATTGCTTATAAGTATTTCAGGTTCTTATTTTTAAATCGATTCTACTTATGTGAGAAATGATTAAAGAATCGCAATTAAGGTCATTCACATTTATTCTATACTATTTGAAATACAATATTTTATTGTAAGACTACTCTTTCATATAAACAAATACGCTAAATGAAGTGTAAGAAAAACATTTACATTGCAATTGAGTTCTCCTAAGCCTTGTTGAATTACGATACCAATAAATTAAATTCAGGTATAAAAATGAATTCCTAAATTCTAGAGTAAAAAATATTTCATGTTGAAAATTAATATTTTCTCATTATAATACTCTATAAAAATATCACTATTCAAACAAATTGTTAATTTAACACTCCTCAAAAGGATTTTCTTATATTCCCATTTTTAAATGTTTGTTTTATTTATATTAATATTTAAATGTTGGATGTTTTATTTATGTAAATAACATACAAAACTGCTTAGTATAATGAAAATATAAGTTATTTGAAAAAAATCAGTTTTATATTTTCTCATCAAGAGTATTTAAAATTCTTACCTTTCCAACTGTATTTTACTTAAATTTTATGTAGAAAAAAGAAAAAAAAGCATTAGAACTAAAGAAATCGGGAGTTATTTTAAGAAATCTAATTTTCTTTTCTAATTTTATTAAACAACTAAAAAAAACTTTTTTCAAAACTGATAATTTCTTTATTCGTTAAAAAATGATATGATTACAGTATTTTACTTATAAAAAATTAAGGATTATTAAAATATTTTCCTTTTGTCATTTCCAATAATTATCTTTCCAAAAATATTCTGTAATGAGTAATAAAAGTATCAAGTAAAAATTGATAACATATTTTTTCAACCAAAATAATGAGAATTGTTCTTTTTAATGATGTAGTGTTATTTAAATGGGCATTCTACGTAAATAAACTTCAAACTATCCAAAAAATGTTTCTTATTATATTACTTTAAACAAAACCCTATATTTTTCTTAATATACATCTTTTAGGAATACTCTTTTTTCATCTTAATAAATGTATACATAAATATATTTGTTATATGTATAAAAACACTCAAAGTAATTTGGTATTATGTAACTCACGTATATTTAAACAGTATATGTTGAAGTTTCGAATGTTTTGAATATTGATATTTTAAAAATAAATAAAAAAAAATGAAGTTTTAGACGAAAAACTATGATGTATTGATATAATAGCTTTCCCATACTTCTTGTGTGTGATAAAAACAAATCAACTGCTGAAATTTATGTTCAAACAAGCTTTATCCGGGAATTTTATAAAAATTCGAGATGCGGCTGAAATATAAGAGAACGATTTGAGATAACCTTAGATATTCATTTTCTTAAAAATTCACAAGCAAGTTTGTCAAGTCCTAAAGAAATTAAATTTATTAATAGTTTGACATCCTTTTATTATAAAAATCACTTATAAAGAAAGGTCAAAATAAGTCCCCATGTCTTTTCAATAAAACTGTAAAAGAAAGGAATCTCTTTTAATTTAGCAATCATTTGGCACATTCAAGAAAATTCCATGCAAACTTAAATTATTATATTAAAAACCTCTTAACAAACAGTAGTATGGTCGATGTGCCAAGTAAAGTTCTTACTTTCAAATTTTAATGTAATTATACCTAATCAATTTTCAAGTGAAGCAACATTGTAACAATAATGTATATTATTACAATTAAATATAACATGTCCTTCAGTAAATTAAAATAAAAACATTGTTAAATAGGATATTTATTGATTAAATGTTTCGTTTAAGTTTTTTATATATGAAGTTGAAATGAAAATGTTATTTTTAAAATATTCAATTAAAAATAAATGATTTTTCCTATAAGATTTAAAAGCTCTGGAAAAATATACAACCAGATTTCAAAATTTAAAGAAATCATGAAATAGAATATTTAAACTCAAATATATCATTACTCATACCCTTGCAGTTATTCTTACCCAGAATTTTATCATTCTCAAAATTAAATTTTATTTTGCCTCTAAATTCACACAAGCGCGCAAAATGAATAAACATAAGAATCAGCTAAGGAATTTCTGACAGTTAATTCATTATAATCAAAAATGTTTCTTTTTAATCTTTATAGCAAATTTTTGCAGGAAGTTTTAACATACAAAAAATGAATTCACGCTTTATGAATATCATTCTCCCTAATATATACCCGCTATTAGAGTCATAACGAATAACGTTTTGTAAATGCATTACAGATAGAACGTAATGACTCTGAGGGTTATATATTTTCAATTAAAATATCATTGTGTAAATAAAGCTTGTGCCTATGTAAATACTTTTACTATACTAAATACTTTTTCTAAAACCATATTTTTGACGACAAAATAATTAAGAAAGAAATGTGTAATGACGCAACTATATTTGTTACAGTGTTAAGTTTTAAAATATTTAGGTTTCAGAATAAATTACGCGTAGATACATGAAATTAATAAATATTGTTTAATTTTTCCACAAATATTTTATTTTAGATTAAGCATATTTACAATTAGAATTAATATATACACAATTAATATCCATATCGAACGTATCCCAAGCCTCCTAAGATGCCTAAGCCATATCCACCATAGCCTCTTCCATATCTATTGTAAGCTCCACCAAATCCATTGTAAGCTCCACCATATCCTAACCCTTGACCTCCATATCCGTAACCTAATCCGCCATATCCGTATCCGGCAGCTGCAGCAGGAACACCCAAGAATCCCTCTTGTCCGGTGTGAGGAGCACTAGAGACGAGGTGAACAGCAGCTGGGTTCTGGTTGGCGGTACCTGGCTCGTTGGTCTTAACCTGAGCACGGAAACCACCGTGGTCAGCGACGTAGTTGACTTGTCTGTGGATACCTCGGGAGTCAGTGAATCCGTAGCTGCCAGTTACGTGATGACCTCCGTTCCCTGATTCTTCTCGGTGTTGTTCACCATGTTTGTCCTTGATGCTGCATCCAAATTTGTATGGTTGGGGCGCATAGTGTTCTTGGTGAAAGCCATCTGCCTAGAGTGGAAAAAACATTTAAATTATTTTCATTGAGTTCATAAAATCTTATATATTGAACATCAAGAATAATTGAACAGATGTAGTTTTGAATAATATGAAAATATTCGTGTGTAATTCACTTGTTCGAGGGGAATTAGTTTATGTTTAATAAGCTTCTTTGGAAACTAATCATTTGATTATTATTAGTATATATAAAGAAAATTATGATATTTATTGCGTTTTAGTTTCTTTTTTTGTCACTATATTTTTGCGCCTAAATTCTAATTACAAACCAGAAATCATATGAATGCAAACCATTACATACAATCTAGAAATCTATAAAATGTTAAATTAACCTCCAAAATATTGAACTTTCAGTTCCCATTTCAAGAAATGGACATTGAAATTCTTACTTTTCCAAACTAAATTTGTTACTCAAACAAGGTGAAATACAGCTATATGTGTCATTGATCTAAAATATCATTCCCTAAGTTTATAATTTTTAAAAACCAATAACTAAAACGGAAATTTTTTTGAAGGATAAATGCGTTAATTTGTGCAAAATTAAAATATAAACATTTATACGTACCAAAGAAACGGCGGCCAAAGAAGCAATGAGGATGATCTGAAAAACAAACAAATCAAATGAATGATCTAAAAATATTAATATTTCATTACCGAGAATTAGCATTTCTTTATTATATTTAAAAGAATATATAATAATCGAATGTAACTCCTCATAACTTCCTGTTCTTAAAATTTTAATCTATGCATATAAGTTTTCGTTTTTTGGAAACATTAATATTTAAGGAAAATTTATTAAATTTTAAAGCTCCCAGAAGTTTTGAAATTTTTATTTTCAAAGTATGAAAAACAATACATTTATGTGAAATACGTATATTTGAACTCATTAATATTTTTAAATGTTTTATAAAGATTAAAAACATGATATTGTAAAAACATTTAATAATATCATGTTTACTTTAAATGATCGATTTATCGATTAATTTGAAAAAAATAAAGGTATTTATAATATGTTTCGTTTGGTAATATTTTAAGACTAATAATATAAATAACAAGTCTTGTAATAGAAAATTTATTTCGTTGTTTTATAACACAGCAATAAAATTAAGTTTAAATCTGACTTCTTATATTTCAGTCAAAATTATGAATGGAATGTGAGTAAAAGTTTATAAAACATATTTTGTCATGTTTAATGTTAAATTTTTATAGATTGAAGACAATTTAAAATAACATTCAAGATGTTATTTTGATCTTTAATATCTGTAAAATGTTTCGTAATTGATCTTGAATAGTAATCTCTTAAAAATAAATTCATATTAGACACTATTTATTCTTATAATTTAAGTTCCTTCTGTGAAAATGAAATAGATTATTAGGCAACATTTAATTTTAAAAAAATCTATAATTGATTTTAAATTAAATATCAGAAAATAAATTTCTTAGATTTTTCATATAATAAGATAATTTATTAATTAGTACAAAAATTAGTAAGCGTAGTTAAGTCCTGCTCAAAGAAATTAGCTTTTATTTCGCTTTAAGTATAGTTTCTATTAATATATTTATATAAACTCTGTTCTTAAAGTCATTAATATATTAAAAGATAATAATTAAAGAACAAACTTATTGAGTAAACTTTACAAGATTGTAAAGAACATTAGCGAACTTACCTTTGAAATCATGTTTGAAATTGGGTATTAGTTACTGTGTGAATTCTGAAAAATACACGAAGCCTTTTATATTAAACGACAGAATGTCAGAAATTCAAAAGTATTCAGATTAAACGTTATGGCTGATTGACATCGCATTCCGAACTGAATTTTCAATGTTTAAATTCAAAGCAAAAAGTATAGGATGTCAAGGTTACAATAGAAAATAATCGGCATTTACCAAAACGAAAACTAACTTTGCTAATTCAATTAAAAATTGAATTGTAATGTTTCATAGCGCGCAGTTAACTTATTAGAAGACACACGAATTCTTCTCTTCAAAACGATGGCATTCATAAGGGGAACAGTACAAGCATGAACGATTATATTCAGATTTCATTAAAATTTGGTCATTCCATGTACCTTATTTTTAAGTGGTCATGTGCTATGTGATTATTTATTATGAGCGTACACAAATATCGATCCTCATAAAAGATAGAATAATAACCGAATATTGATTTGAGATATTTAAATATTCATGACAAATTGGTGGATATTAATATAGCACATACATGTTTAGGAAAGTAAGAAACAAGGAAAACTACGGAAATTTCCTCCATGGCGGCTATAAATATAAAAACAAGAGCGGAACATGCAACAACCCTTGTTCAACTGTGATTGATATTTAATCGGTATAATTCCTCCCCGAAAATTGCCTTTGGTACCCTGGCCCTTAGATCTTATAGAATAGTATGAGTCTTTATCTTCATACTATATAATAACGCATGATTTTTTGTATAGTTTCTGAGCTTGCTGTATGAAATATTGAATATCATATCAGAAATGATAAAATACGCTACATACTTTGAAATTTTAAACACTTTTTTCTTAAATATTTTCCTGTCGCTCAGCCAACTCATTTTTGACATCAGTTTTAAAAGGGCACTGGGAAAATGAGTTATCTTTTGCGAATGGAATCATAACTTTGCTTAACACACAGTTGATCCTAAAACTGAGAGATTGAACTGAGAATCGATTGAAATTTCAATCAGGATGGATGCCGGTCTATATGCTGTTCATAAGATAGGCTATATCTTATGAAGAAATTTTGATTGTGAAGTTAGTAATTAAATTATACATCAATTAGCCTTAATTTGAACTCTCTAAAAAATTGCTTATGCTATGATACACATCTGCTATTTTTAATAATGGAGGCGACTTGAAGCAATTTTCTTTTATAAATTGTCATTTATATATAACCATTGGGGAAAAAATATTGCAGTATAGGTTCCAGCTTTTTTCATTCTCTCAATTTCTTTTAAAAAATGGATATTTTACTTATAACTTTCTAAATGAGGAATGTATCACGCATTGAACGTGATTTCACCTATTCCAAAATGTCACCAATCAAAAGACAAAAGAAAGGAATCCCAAATTCAATATTTAAACTTCGAAACATTTTAAAATGTTCCACGCTTCATTCGATTTGTTTCTAGTGGGTTTGTGCTCGATCAAAGCGTTCTTCGACTTAAGATAAATAATACTTGTGTCCAATAGGCAAATTTTCCTTGAAAGCTAAATATGTCTTCTGATTGGAAGCTATGACTTGAAGAAGGCAATGGATTTTGCCTTCTATTTTAAAACTAAATGCAGTTATTTCCGTAGCTAAACTTGGTTGAATTTTTTTGACATTCTTACATTTGACTTGTTAGTTATTTATCAAGTGATTTTTTTTTCGTAAAGCTGGCTTCAAAATAGTACGTATTTTAACTTTCCTGTCAACATTTCCTGGATTCAATTTCTACCTGGGATGTGACATTTTGAAATGGTTTGTGCTTAAAACTCTGTCATACCCAACAGAAAACTATAAGTTCTGTCAAATTAACCCACGAGTGTAAAATATATAAAGAGTAACTTCAAAAATGAGAAATTTTTTTCATTTCCTCACGTATGATGCACGACGAAAAACTATAGGCTTTATCACTCATCACATCAGTTCCACAGCTGGAAATTGTTAATTCTTTTAAAAATAATGAATAAATGTATCACACATTTAATTAATGCATTTTGAGTAAGATATTTCAAATTCAAAAGTACTGGCAATGTTTTAGTAAACCAAGGTAAACATTGATGTAAAAAAGATAAATATGAAAAACTAAATAATTTATATGGTATTTAATAATAAATTGTACATATTTTTTATCAATGTCTGCGTTTACTTTTATTTTCATTATGACAGATTTCTCTCTACTAATTCCTGTTAAGTTAATTCTGTGATGGCCTTGTCGGTCACACCTTATTTTAAAACAATTAAATTACAATGCAATATCTGAATATATACCTTCTCCACACCAGCACAGGAATATTGAACTTTCTGAGCTTTTACAGTGCATAGATTTTCTCAGAACTGCAGGTTTTGATATCAAATTCGCTGTAATGGAGTTTATATCAAGATTTTCAATCAATTTAAAAAATCAGATTTTTATGTAGTTCTATTATTACATAGTTTATATTTTTTGCTTACCAGCATTAACATTCTAAAGCATTTGTAACAATATTTATAAAATTATATACTTAATTATCTAATTTTGAATTATGATATGGAAAATACATATTTTATTATTTGTTCTTAAATCCTCCTATTATTATCATCATCATCAATATACACAAAAAGCGACCAATACCACAACCTTCTTGACATAAAAAATTTTTTTCCTCCCCATAAGAACGTAATGGGTATCATATTTTTTATGGTACTCTAAAATATTAGAGCTTCTGCTTTTATTTTAACAGTTCATCGCTTCAATTCCCTCCTCGAATGTAAATGTATAATGGATTCACATTAATTAATTTTGTAATTTACTTTCAGACATATGCATGATCAAACTAGTTTTCGTTTGCCAAAATTAACTCCAGAATGACAAATAAAAAAAAAATTATTGATTTCTATAAAATGTTCGGCATTAATTAAATTAGAGAATAATGCTCAAAACATATGTAGTGTTAGGTACCATTCCATTTCTCTTATTTTCAAATGTATATTTCTTAAAGAAAATCTCAATTGGTAACTGTTCTTCCTTTTTTTGACTTATTGAAAATTGAAAAATACATTAAATGAAATTTAAGAAAATTATTTTCACGATTGCAATAAATTCTCCCAAAACTTGCTGAATTTCAACACTAGTAAATTAAATTTAAATATAAAAAAATAGATAAGTGCCCGAGCATACATTTCATGTGGGAAAAATTAATCGTACACTTAATGTTTTTTCATTATGATACTCTATAAAAATATCATAATTTAAGCAAATGGTACATTTAACACTTATTAAAAGAATTTTCTAATTTTCCCTTTTCTTAAATATTTTAATGTTTGCTTGTTTTATTTACATTAATATTTTAACGTCACTTTATTTAATTTATATAAATAACATTGAGAGCTATATTGTAAAATTAAAATATAAATTATTCAAAAAATAACTTTTCTCTTTTACATCCGTCTTATCGAATACGTAAAAATCTTATCTTTCTTACTTCATTTTACTTAAATTTGATTAAGAAAAGAGACAAAAACTAGAAGCTAAAGATCCGAGAGTTATTTAAATAACTCTAATTTTCTTTTCTTGTTCTATCAAATATCTT
>JAPDSC010139740.1:657-18787 GCA_026290005.1 Latrodectus geometricus
GATGTATGTGGATGACCTGCAAATATCTTGCCAGGGATCGAACATGCGTTTAATTGAGAGACAATTACAAACATCTGTAAACAAAATAGCTGCATGGTGTGCAGAGATGGTTGGTTGGTTGGGTTTTGTGGCTCAAGGTCCAAAAAGGACATGCTGCGCCAAAAAATTAAATTTTAAGGAGAACTTTTATTGGCAAAACCCATACTCAACGTTAAAAATTTAAAAAACAAAAATAATTGTATATAAATATATTAAAATCTAAATAAGTAAAGTTGTAAAAGTAGAGTAAATTTAATAAAATTTAAATAAAATGAAGAAATCCAATTGCCCTTAAATAGGCAAAAAGATTTCTGTGGGGTGGTTCCCCCAATAAATCAGACATAGTTAAAATATCAGTTTTAAAATATTGTAAACGCTGCTGGTTAAAATAATGACATGAAATTAAAATATGATAAATAGTGTATGGTTCATCACACGTTTCACACCATGGGTTTAATTCACTTAAAAACAAATGTCTGTGTGTGAAACGTGTGTGGCCGATACGAAGGCGAGTTAATCTTACGTCTGCACTTCGTAGCGGTAAAATAGATAATGAGGTGACGGATGAGAAAATAGAATGTAATTTATTGACAACCTGCATATTCCACGATTCCTGCCAAAGGAAATTAATTAATGATTTTACACCCCTTCTCACATCAGAGAGCGGAACTGATGGTAAAATTTGACCTGATGCAGCCTTTGCAGCTGCATCCGCTCTCTCATTTCCATCAAGACCTACGTGACTTGGTACCCAACAAAATAAAATTTGGTAACCCTTGCCAGCAAGGGATTCCAATACTCTGAAAATCTTAGACACAACAGGATGATTATTAAAACTATTGCCTCTCAAAGCTTCCAAAACACTCAAGCTGTCAGTATATATACAAAATTGACGATCGTCACCTGTATTCACCTGCTGAAGAGCGTAGTAAATTGCTGTTGCTTCAGCAGTGAAGATGGAGCAGGACGGATGTAGGCTGTAGCTGAAAGATGTATTATTCATGATAATTCCACAGCCCACATGTCCTGCTGATTTTGAACCATCTGTGAATACAGGTGTATATGACTGATACTGACAGCGATGAGAATAGAATAGCTGTTGAAAGACAATAGGAGTTGTGTCAGATTTTGCATATTGAGTAAAGGAATAAATAAAAGCAAGTGTCGGGTTATACCAAGGCGGATAAGCAAAGTAACTTGGTGATACAATCCGCAAATCACGTAGATCAGATAAAGACAAATATGACTTTATTCGTGTGAGAAAAGGTGGGATGCTCATTGGGCGAGCATCATAAAGTCTTTTAATGGAGGCATTTGGAACCATGGAACGTAAGGGATGATGAGGGGTCGACATAACTTTAGCGTAGTAATTGAGAGACAGCTGCATCCGTCGCAGGTCTAGTGGTAATTGATGACATATTACATATAGACTCTGGACGGGTGATGTGCGAAATGCGCCGGAACATATTCTCAAGGCAGAGTGATGAACGGTGTCCAATCTGCGTAAGACGGAAGACCTTGCAGATCCATACACAACACATCCGTAGTCAATTCGGGATAATATCAAAGATTGATAAACCCGAAGGAGTGAGGAGCGATCTGCACCCCAAGATGTATTTGATAACACCTTGAGGATATTAAGCGATCGCTCACACCTCTTCCGCAAATTTAAAACATGCGGAAGAAAGGTTAATTTTTTGTCGAAAATCACTCCGAGGAATTTTATCTCATTGACTACAGGTATTGGTGTATTGTTAATGTGAATCACTGGATCATTATGCAGGCTTGTCTTCCTACAGAAGTGGACACAGTTACTCTTGCCAGGAGATACAGAAAGGCCATTTTCAGCACACCAAGCAGCTAATTTATTTACAGCAGTTTGTAATTGTCTCTCAATTAAACGCATATTGGACCCCTGACATGATATCTGCAGGTCGTCAACAAACAAAGTACTTTTAATAGATGAAGGTAAGTAATGGAGAATGCTACTGATGAATAAACTAAAAAGAGTTACGCTTAAAATTGAACCCTGAGGAACACCCTCAGGTTGATTAAAAGTATTGGAAAAGGTTGTTCCAATACGGACTTTAAAATCACGGGAGCGTAAAAAATTTTGGAGGAATATCGGCAGATTACCCCGAAAGCCAAAATCATAAATCCTACGGAGAATTCCATAACGCCACGTACGGTCATAAGCCTTCTCTATGTCAAAGAAAATGGAAACGAGATGATTTCTCCGCACAAAGGCATTGCGGATCTGCGTTTCCAAGAATGTAATATTATCGAGAGTGGATCTTCCTTTTCGGAAGCCACTCTGATTAATATGGATACAGTTATTCTTTTCTAAGACATATACGAGACGGGCGTTGACCATACGTTCGAGAGTCTTACAAAGGCAACTCGTCAGAGCTATAGGTCGATAATTCAAAGGATTAGAAGGATCTTTACCAGTCTTTAGGATCGGAATCACTATTGCTTCTCTCCAAAGGGATGGGAATTTATTTTCAGTCCAGATCCTATTGAACAAACGCAGTAAGTTCAATAGGGAGTCTGGACTTAAATTTTGAAGCATAAAATAGCTGATTCCATCGGGTCCTGGACTGGTGTTAATAGTCTGCTGTAATGCGCTCTTCAATTCTGACATCCGAAATTCACAGTTGTAAGGTAAGGCTTGTCCCTGAGTGAAACGAATTGGATTTCGCTCAGCACGACTCTTAGTCCTTAGAAACGAAGGACTATAAGAGTCAGTGCTTGAGACATTAGCAAAACTTTCACCAAGGACGTTAGCTATTTCCTTAGGAGAAGAATGTATAGCAGCTCCGGTTTTTAATATGGGAATTGAAAATTCCTTATAAATTCCATTGGCTGCTTTTACTCTTCTCCACAACTGTTTACTGGATGTAGAAGATGTTATAGAAGAAACATAGCGAGACCAAGATTCCTTCTGACTTTGACGACGAGCTCTGCGAGCCAATGCTTTTGCTCTCTTAAAGGCAATTAAATTCTCCGTTGTGGGGTATCTCCGGAATAACCCCCATAACTTCCTTTGTTTTTTATAAGTTTTTTGACAGTTATTATTCCACCATGGTTTGCAACGCCTTTTTATTGTAGAAGAACTTTTAGGTATTGCTATATCAGCTGCACTTATAATTGTTTCAGTGACTTTATGAACGGCATTATCAATATCCTCGATCAAAACCATTGTATCATCAATGACTGCCAATTGTGTAAATAAAGGCCAATCTGCCCGACTGTACACGTAAGTAGGTAGACGTTGTCCTACTCTACTACCTCCAGTCTGGGAGATGACAAGAGGAAAATGATCGCTGTTATATAGATCATTTTCCACTGTTAAATTTAACAATGGCAGGAGTGATGGAGTACAAATAGCGAGATCGAGAGAATGAAAAGTTCTTGTGGGTGTGTGGAAATGTGTTTTCTCATCGGTATTTATCAGACAGAGACAGTTATCAGAAATAAACTGCTCTATCTGACGACCGCGAGAATTCGTATCACTACTTCCCCACAAAGAATTATGGCCGTTAAAGTCACCTACTAACATAAATGGTGTAGGCAGCTGATCAACTAATGCATCAAGTTCTTCTTGGCGGATGACATCATGTGGTGGCAGATACAGACTACAGACTGTAATCAAACATGTCGTATGAATTCTGACAGCTACAGCCTGTAGAGTAGTATTTAATGGATGGACAGTGCTGGGGAAATCATTGGATGTTAAAATGCAAACACCTCCAGACACTGCACCATCGTCACCACAGTCTTTTCTAAAGCAGTTAAACCCACGCATAGAAATGTTAATGGAGGACTTCAGGAAAGTTTCCTGAAGTGCTACACATGCGGGGTTATAAGCTGTTATTATAGACTTGATGTCATCAAGATGTGATCGCAAACCATGGCAGTTCCATGAAACAAAGGAAGTTATTGTTTAATTTGAAGAGCTCCTCTCTCGGAGCTGGACGGCATGTCATCTGACATCTCCTCGAACGATACATCCTCATCCGAGGGATGTAGAGAAACAGCGTCAGCCTCCAAGGATAAGGCTCTACGGGTGGATATGGAGGGTCTAATAGAACCCTCCTTTGAAGATTTTAATTTCAAAGCCTTAAATGCTTTTGATTTTGAAGTTGGAGCTCTTTTTAAATTAGGAGATTTTAATACTTTTGGCTTTGGTGTTTGGGGTAATTTTGGTAAGGGAGGTGATATCATTTCTGTTTGTGTGCAAATCGTTCTGGTGATCTTTTTTGTTGCGGCTGCGTAGCTTATTCCAGCTTTAGGGCAACGAGAGGTAACTTGTCGTCGAGCCTCAGGGTATGAACACTTGGTCGTGATCTTTAACGTGGTTATTTCCTTTTCGAGTACCCACGTAGGACAACTTCGAGAATAGGAGGGGTGGTCGCCGTGACAATTCACGCACGCCTCCTTCGCAGTGCAGGTCGAACTGTCGTGCCCAACTACTGCACAACGAGCGCAGGTTAGTTTGCCTCTGCACGCATTTCTCGAGTGACCGAAACGTTGGCACTGAAAACATCGTAAGGGATTTGGTATGTAAGGCCGGACGGGTAAATTCAAATATGCAGCTTTAACGTTCTGCGGAAGGTCTGGCGTCGCAAAAGTCAGAATGAGATGTTTAGTATTTATAAACTGTCCATCTCTTCTGACTGTGATGCGTTCAACAGCACAGACCTTCTGATTTTGTAAGTTCTCCAGAATTTCATCCGTCGGCGTAAACAGCAAATCCCTCGCGGAAATAACACCACGCGAAAAGTTCAGGCTACCATGTGGCGACACCGTTACCTCTAAGTTAGCAAGATGTTTCATTTTTATTATCATTCTAGCTTGAACAGCATTCGCAACCTCAATCATAAGATCACCCGATCGCACTTTTCGTATATTTATCACCTCTCCAACAATAGCCGATATTCCTTTCTCAATTAGAAAGGGGGATACATTTTCGAAGCTTCCCTCCTTCCTTTTCATAATAAAATGTCTGCAATTGATATTACTCATTTGTTGCTCCCGTGGGAGGTAAGATTTATTTTTGTTTTCCATTTATATTAGTTAAAATTTCGGGATCTGACGGCACCACCCACCACCGAGTCCAACAAGGGGATGCAGACCAGCTGCACCAGTGCTAGCCAGATCCTATACGCTCACAGTACATCTCTGTGATGGCCTCCACCCTTAACGAGTCATCCAGCAGATGTACCGATCGCTTGATCCATAAAGCCGATTGATGTGCTGAGGACCACAACACACCTCCCGTTTACCTGAAGCAGAGGCCAAAGTAATGTGTTGGTCTCTGGGGGCCTCAATTACCAGGACCCTCCTTTCCAGGGACACGGGTCTCCACGCACGGCAAACACGTGGGTGATTTAGTCCCCAAGAGTAGCTAATAGCAACAGAGCGGCGACAGCTGCTCAAGGGGAGCCCTCAACCTCATGAGAGGCAACCACATTGAGGGGGAAAAGGAAGGAAAAGCAGAAGAGTAGAGGAGAGAAGAAAAGAAAGAAGAGGAAAGATCACTGGGGTACCTCGGGATTGTGACACCCGTGTTTACTTAAAGAAAGTAAACCCCCTGAGGGGGAGGAACACCCTCAGATTGTATAAAAGTATTGGATGTATAGGAACCAATACGAACTTTAAAAACACGGGAGCGTAAAAAATTTTGAAGGAATATCGGCAAATTACCCCTGAATCCAAAATCATATAATGTACAGAGAATTCCATATCGCCATGTACGGTCGTATGCCTTCTCGATGTCAAAGAAAATGGAGACCAGATGGTTTCTTCGCACAAATGCGTTGCGGATTTGGGTCTCCAAATATGTTATATTATCTAGAGTGGATCTTCCTTTACGGAAGCCACTCTGATACATAGGAATATATTTATTTGTTTCTAAGACATATACGAGTCGGGCGTTGACCATACGTTCGAGAGTCTTACATAAGCAGCTAGTCAGAGCTATTGGTCGATAATGTGAAGGTTCAGAAGGATCCTTACCAGGCTTGAGAATCGGAATCACAATAGCTTTACTCCATAAAGATGGAAATTCATTTTGAGTCCAGATCCTATTGAACAATTGCAATAAGTTCGATAAGGATTCTGGACCCAAATGTTGGAGCATGTTATAGCTGATTCCATCTGGACCTGGACTGGTGTTATTGGCCTGTTTCAATGCTTTCTCCAGTTCCAACATCCGAAATTCGCTGTTATAAGGAAAAGCTTGCCCATGGTTGAAACGAATTGGTGTTTTTTCAGCATGACTCTTAATCCTTAAAAACGAAGGACTATAAGAGTCAGTACTAGAGACACTACAAAAGGTTTCACCAAGGACATTAGCGATTTCCTGAGGAGAAGAGTGTATAGCAGCTCTGGTTTTTAGAACAGGAATAGAGAATTCCCTATAAATACCATTGGCTGCTTTCACTCTTCTCCATAACTGCTTACTGGATGTGGAAGATGTTATTGAAGAAAGATAACGAGACCAAGATTCCCTCTGACTTCGACGACGAGCTCTGCGAGCTAATGCTTTTGCTCTCTTAAAGGCAATAAGATTCTCCGTTGTGGGGTACCTCCGAAATAACCCCCATAACTTCCTTTGTTTTTTATAAGTTTCTCTGCATTCAACGTTCCACCACGGTTTGCAACGCCTTTTTAAAGTAGAAGAACTTTTGGGTATTGCTGTATCAGCTGCACGTATAATTGTTTCAGTGACTTTATGAACTGCTTCATCAATATCATCGATCGTGACCATTTCATCATTGACGACTGCCAATTGTGTGAATACTGTCCAATCTGCCCGACTGTACACGTAAGTAGGTACACGTTGTTGCACACTACTACCTCCAGTCTGGGAGATGACAAGAGGAAAATGATCGCTATTGTGCAGATCATTTCCTACTGTTAAATTCAACAATGGCAGAAGTGAAGGAGAACAAATGGCCAGATCGAGAGAATGAAATGTTCTTGTGGGTGTGTGGAAATATGTTTTCTCGTCGGTAGTGATAAGACAGAGGCAATTATCAGAAATAAATTGCTCTATCTGACGACCGCGAGAATTAGTATCATCACTTCCCCACAGAGAATTATGTCCGTTAAAGTCACCTACTAACAGAAACGGTGTAGGCAGCTGATCAACTAATTTATCAAGTTCTTCTTGGCGGATGACATCATGTGGTGGTAAATACAAACTACAGACTGTAATCAAATAAGTTGTGTTAATTCTAACAGCTACAGCCTGTAGAGTTGTATTGATTGGATGGACAGTGCTGGGAAAATTATTGGATGTTAATATACAAACTCCTCCAGACACTGCACCATCGTCACCACAGTCTTTCCTAAAGCATTTGAACCCACGCAGAGTAATGTTGTTTGTAGACTTCAGGAAAGTTTCCTGAAGAGCTACGACTGCGGGGTTATAGTCTGACATTAAAGACTTGATGTCATCAAGATGTGATCGCAAACCATGGCAGTTCCATGAAACAAAGGAAGTTATTTTTTAATTTGAAAAACTCCTCTCCCGGAGCTTGAAGGCATGTCATCTGACATCTCCTCGAACGAAATGTCATCGTCCGAGGGATGTAATGAAACAGTGTCAGCCTCCAGGGATAAGGCTTTACGGGTGGATATGGAGGGTCTAATAGAACCCTCCTTCGAAGATTTTAATTTCATAGCCTTTAATGATTTTGACTTGTAACAAGGAGCTTTTCTGACAATAGGAGATTTAGGTGGTTTTGGTTTTTGTGTAGTTTTCACTGTAGGTAATCTAACAAGGGGAAGAGACATAGAATCAGTTTGCGTGCTAATAGATCTGGTGACTTTTTTTGTTGCGGCTGCGTAGCTTACTCTTGCTTTAGGGCAGCGTGAGGTAACTTGTCGTCTTGCCTCTGGGTATGAACAATTAGATGTGACTTTTAACGTGGTGATTTCTTTTTCCAATATCCATTGTGGACAACTTCGAGAATAGGAGGGGTGATCACCGTGACAGTTCACACACGCCTCCTTCGCTGTGCAGGTCGAGCTATCGTGGCCAACTGCTGCGCAACGAGCGCAAGTGAGTTTGCCTCTGCAAGCATTCCTCGAGTGTCCGAAGCGTTGGCATTGGAAACATCGCAAGGGATTTGGTATGTACGGCCGGACGGGCAAATTCATATAGGCAGCTTTTACAGATTGTGGAAGGTCTGGCGTCGCAAAAGTCAGAATGAGATGCTTAGTATTAATAAACTTCCCATCCCTTCTGACTGTAATGCGCTCAACAGCACAGACCTTCTGATTTAGTAAATTCTCCAGAATTTCATCCGTCGGCGTGAAAAGCAAATCTCTTGCGGATACGACACCACGAGAAAAGTTCAAACTACCATGAGGCGACACCGTTACCTCTATATTAGCAAGATGGTTCATTTTTATTAAAATGGCTGCCTGAGTAGCATTGGCAACCTCAATTTGTAAGTCACCAGAACGCACTTTTCTAATGTTTTTAACTTCCCCTACAGTGCCCGATATTCCTTTTTCTATCAGAAAGGGGGAAACATTTTCAAAATTACCTTCCTTTCTTTTAATAATAAAAAATTTGCAATTTAATTTATCAAATTGTTGCTCCCGTGGGAGGAAAGATTTATTTTGATTTTCCATTTAAATATAATTAAAATTTCAGGACCTGACCGCACCACCCACCACCGAGTCCAACAAGGGGATGCAGACCAGCTGCACCAGTGCTAGCCAGATCCTATACGCTCACAGTACATCCCTGTGATGGCCTCCACCCTTAACGAGTCATCCAACAGATGTACCGATCGCTTGATCCATAAAGCCGATTGATGTGCTGAGGACCACAACATACCTCCCGTTTACCTGAAGCAGAGGCCAAAGTAATGTGTTGGTCTCTAGGGGCCTCAATTACCAGGACCCTCCTTTCCAGGGACACGGGTCTCCACGCACGGCAAACACGTGGGTGATTTAGTCCCCAACAGTAGCTAATAGCAACAGTGCGGCAACAGCTACTCAAGCGGAGCCCTCAACCTCGTAAGAGGCAACCACAATGAGGGAGAAAAGGAAGAAAAAGCAGAAGAGTAGAGGAGAGAGGAAAAGAAAGAGAAGAGGATAGATCACTGGGGTACCTCAGGATTGTGACACCCGTGTTTACTTAAAGAAAGTAAACCCCCTGAGGGGGAATAGGAGGGATGTTCACCGTGACAGTTTACACAAACCTCCTTTGCTGTGCAGGTCGAATTATCGTGGCCAACTACCGCGCAGCGAGCGCAGGTAAGTTTGCCTCTGCAAGCATTTCTCGAGTGTCCAAAACGCTGGCATTGGAAACATCTCAAGGGATTTGGAATATAATGTCTGACGGGTAGATTCAAGTACGCAACTTTAATTTTGTCAGGAAGGTCTGGGGTCGCAAAGGTCAGAATGAGATGTTTGGTGTCAATAAAGACACCATCTCTTCTGACTCTAATACGTTCAACTCCACAGACCTTTTGACTTTTAAGATTATCAAGAATCTCCTCCGTCGACGTATTCAACAAATCCCTAGCCGAAATCACACCACGTGAAAAGTTCAAATTTCCATGAGGTAGGACTGTCACCTCTATATTTGCCATCAGTTCCATGTTACAGATCTTGGATGCTTGAGTTGAGTTAGCAACCTCAATTAATAAGTCACCAGATCGAAGTTTTCGGATACCTTTTACTACACCTGCAAAACCCGATATTCCTTTTTCAATAAGAAAAGGGGACACTTTTTCAAATGAACCCACTTTTCTTTTGACTATAAAATATTTCCAATTGGATTCATCAATAATATGCTCCCGCGGGAGAAAAGTCATTTTTCGGTTTTCCATAGCATTTCATTAAAATTTCGGGACTTGACCGCACCACCCACCACCCAGTCCAACAAGTGGATGCAGACCAGCTGCACCAGTGATAGCCAGATCCTATACGCTCACAGTACATCCCTGTGATGGCCTCCACCCTTAACGAGTCATCCAGCAGATGTACCGATCGCTTGATCCATAAAGCCGATTGATGTGCTGAGGACCACAACACACCTCCCGTTTACCTGAAGCAGAGGCCAAAGTAATGTATTGGTCTCTGGGGGCCTCAATTACCAGGACCCTCCTTTCCAGGGACACGGGTCTCCACGCACGGCAAACACGTGGGTGATTTAGTCCCCAAGAGTAGCTAATAGCAACAGAGCGGCGACAGCTGCTCAAGGGGAGCCCTCAACCTCATCAGAGGCAACCACATTGAGGGAGAAAAGGAAGAAAAAGCAGAAGAGGAGAGAAGAGAAGAAAAGAAAGAAGAGGAAAGATCACTGGGGTACCTCGGGATTGTGACACCCGTGTTTACTTAAAGAAAGTAAACCCCCTGAGGGGAGGATTGTAGTAGGAGATGATGGATTTGACATCATCAATTCGAGGCCAGAAACTCCGACAATTCCATGAAACAAAGGAAGTCATTTATGGAATATGAACACTAACCATTATCGCTGTTACTGATCGTCATCTCAGATGAATCTTCTAAGCTGAAATCATATTCTGAGGGATGCAGTTTAACAGTGTCTGCATCCAAGGCCCGGGGGGCTTTCTTTGAGAGTGAGGAAGGTATTCGATGGCCTTCCTTAGAGAGTTTTAATTTTCTCGCTTTCAAGGCTTTCGATTTTGCGGACATTTTGGTAAGACTGGAAAAAGTCTTGGTTGTGTTCGTGATCTTTGAGGATAGACGAACTGAAGGACATTAGCCTTTTTCTGTCTGCGAGCTACAAGACCGAGTGTTCTTTTAAGCAGCAGCCGCATAGCTAACACCAGCTACAGGAGTTCGAGAAGTTACTAACCGTGGAGCCTCTGGATATGATATATTTTTCGTAATTTTCAGCGTAGTAATTTCTTTTTCCAGTTACCAAACTGGGCATGATCGAGAGTAAGAAGTGTGATTGCTTTACAATTGACACACACTTCTTTGGCATCGCAGGTAAGGCTGTCATGGCCAACGTCAGAGCAACGTGCGCAAGTCAGTTTACCTCGGCAAGCAATTTTAGAATGCCCAAAACGTTGGCATTGGAAACATCTGAGAGGACTTGGAATGTACGGCCGAACAGAACACCTCATATAGGCGACTTTAATATACTCAGGTAAGTCTGGTGTCGCGAATGTCAAAATCAGATGTTTGGTATTCAAGACAATACCATCCCTCATGATCGTAATTCTTTTGACACTACAGACTTTCTGGCTTTGCAGGTTTCTAGTATTTCCTCTGTTGGCGTGTGGTATAAGTCCTCAGCAGAAATAACACCACGGGAGAAATTTAAATTGCCGTGAGGTTCGACAGTAACAGAGAGGTTAGCTATGGCTTTCATGCCTTGCATCAGCATAAATTGTTTCTCGGATGCAGTTTCGACTAGCAGAACACCCGAACGTAACTTTTTAATAGATCTCCTAGGTAAGAAGTAATACTCTTCTCAATCAGAAAAGGGGAAACAGATTCAAAAGAATCTCCAATTCTTTTTACAATGAAAAATTTGGCATTACACAATAGCATTTGTTGCTCCCGAGGGAGTGAGGAGAAAGTCTTTTTTTCCATGTAGGATTATACAAAATTCGGGGACCGACGGCACCACCCACCACGGAGTCCTACAAGGGGATGCAAGTCAACTGCACCAGTGCTAGTCAATCCCTATACGCTCACAGTACATCCCTGAAGTGGTCTCCACCCTTAACGAGTCACCCAGTAGATGTACCGATCGCTTGATCCATAAAGCCGATTGATGTGCTGAGGACCACAACACACCTCCCGTTTACCTGAAGCAGAGGCCAAAGCAATGTGTTGGTCTCTGGGGGCCTCAATTACCAGGATTCTCCTTTCCAGGGACACGGGTCTCCACGCACGGCAAACACGTGGGTGATTTAGTCCCCAAGAGTAGCTTATAGCAACAGAGCGGCGACAGCTGCTCAAGGGGAGCCCTCAACCTCCTGAGAGGCAACCACATTGAGGGAGAAAAAGCAGAAGGGGAGAGGAGAGAAGAAAAGAAAGATGAGAAAAGATCACTGGGGTACCTCGGGATTGTAACACCCGTGTTTACTTAAAGAAAGTAAACCCCGTGAGGGGCTATTGATTGGATGGACAGTGCTGGGAAAATTATTCGATGTTAATATACAAACACCTCCAGACACTGTACTATCGTCACCAGTCTTTACGAAAGCATTTAAACCCACGCAGAGTAATGTTATTTGTAGACTTTAGGAAACTTTCCTGAAGTGTTACACATGCGGGGTTATAGTCTGATATTAAAGACTTGATGTCATCAAGATGATATCGCAAATCAAGGCAGTTCCAAGAAACAAAGGAAGTTATTGTTTTATTTGAAAAGTTCCTCTCCCGTAGCTGGAAGGCATATCGTTTGACATCTCCTCGAACGATAAGTCATCTTCCGAGGGATGGAGAGAAACTGCGTCAGCTACAAGGGAGTAGGTTTTACGGGTGGATAAGGAGGACTTAGAAAGGCCCTCCTTTGAAGATTTTAGTTTGTGAGCCTCCATGGCTTTAGATTTTGCCACTGGAACTTTTCTTTTAACAGTATTTAGAGTGGACGTTTTCGTTTTAGTAATCAGGTTTTGGGGTAATAATGGAGAGGTCATTTCTGGATCTGTTTGTGTGCTGCTGGATTTACAGATTTTCTTGGCGGTGGTTGCATAACTAACTCCTGCTTCTGGAGTTCAAGAAGTGACAAGTTTTCTGGCCTCAGGAAAAGATATTTTTGTGTTAATCTTAACCGTGGCTATTTCTTTTTCAATTATCCAGTGTGGACAACTTCGAGAGTAGGAGGGGTGGTCACCATGATAGTTGACACACCTCTCCTTCGCATTGCAGTTCAAACTATCGTGGTCAACCACCACGCATCGAGCGCAGGTGAGCTTACCCCTGCAAGCACTCTTCGAGTGTCCAAAACGCTGGCATTGAAAACATCTTAGTGGGTTCGGAATGTACGGCCTGACGGGTAGATTCACATATACTGATTTGACTTATTTTGGAAGGTCTGGGTTTGCAAATGTCAGAATGAGATGTTTGGTGTCTATATACACACCATCTCTTCTGACTTGAATGCGTTTAACTCCAGACCTTTTGGTCTTGCATATTTTCCAAAATCTCCACCGTCGGCATGTTTAACAAATCCCTGGCTGAGATGACACCACGCGAGAAATTAAGATTAACATGAGGCATAACAGTCACTTCCAAATTAGCCAAATACTGCATATTTGCAATAATGGCTGCTCGGGTATTTTAAGCAACCTCTACCAGTGAATCACCAGAGCGCATTTTCTGGATATTTTTAACCTCTCCAACTGTTGCCGATATTCCCTTTGATATCAGAAAAGGAGAAACACATGGAAAATTGCTCTCTTTTCTTTTAATTATATAAAATTTTGCTGGAATATTTTTCAAAACTTGCTCTAGTGGGAGAAAAGATAAATTTGTTGTATCCATAATAATTCAATAAAGTTTCACGACCTGACCGCACCACCCACCACTGAGTCCAACAAGGGGGTGCAGACCAGCTGCACCAGTGCTAGCCAAGTCCTATACGCTCACAGTACATCCCTGTGATGGCCTCAACCCTTAAAAAGTCATCCAGCAGATGTACCGATCGCTTGATCCATAAAGCCGATTGATGTGCTGAGGACCACAACACACCTCCCGTTTACCTGAACAGAGGCCAAAGTAATATATTGGTCTCTGGGAGCCTCAATTACCAGGACCCTCCTTTCCAGGGACACGGGTCTCCACGCACGGTAAACACGTGGGTGATTTAGTCCCCAAGAGTAGCTATTAGCAACAGAGCGCCGACTGCTGCTCAAGGAGAGCCCTCAACCTTGTATGAGGAAACCACAATGAGGGAGAAAAGGAAGAAAAAGTAGTAGGGTAGAAGAGAGAAGAAATGAAAGAAGAGGACAGATCACTGGGGTACCTCGGGATTGCGACACCCGTGTTTACTTAAAGAAAGTAAACCCCTTGAGGGGGTCAATCAGAGTGGATTCTGTAAAGGGAGATATACTCTTGATAACATTACATATTTGGAAACCCAAATCCGTAACGTATTTGTGCAGAGGAATTACCTGGTTTCCATTTTCTTCGACTTCGAGAAGGCATACGACCGTACGTGGCGATGGAATTCTCCTTTCATTATATTATTTTGGATTTCGGGGTAATCTTCTGATATTTCTACAAAAATTTAGTTTAAAAAGAATAAAAATAAATGCAAAATAAAAATTTTTGTCTTGGCGCAGCATGTCCATTTTTGGACCTTGTGCCTTAAAACCAAACCAAACCTGAAATATATTCTTAGACTAAACAAAATTAGTTTCTTAGTTTTGTTTACTTAATTATATAGAAATTTATGTGCACAGTTATTTTGAAATCAATACTAATTTTTTTATTGGTGAAATAAAAGTGGCATCTGAGATTTTGGCATATTTATTTTTCAAATAATTCAAAACAAGATAACTTTAAAACAAACATTTATTTATAAAATCACTGATTTTTAAAACACAAAAATGCTTTAAATATATTAAATTACACGCACAAAAAAAATCATATGAAATTATATGTATATTGTAATAAATACATGATTATAATAGATTGTTTAGTTTTATTTGTACATTTCCATTTGAATATAGTTAAAATATTTTTTATTGAAGACAGTATGAAGATATAATTAATATTATAGTCATAAAATATATACATCTTATCAAATAATTCAAATATTGTTCATAATATTTAAAAATATTGACAGGTATATTAGCATATAAATTAAAAGAAGCATCAAGATACATTTGTTTTGTTAAAAGTAATAAATGAACTATAATTGTCTAAATAAAACAATTTTTATACTGAAATATTATACTATCAATGAATGTTAAAATAATATTGATTAATGTTTCACATAAATGTGCAACACTGCTACATAATTTCTGGTTTTCAGTAAATATTACTGAATAAAAACTTATCATTATAAAACTTATCATTATAATAATCAAATAATGTAAAGAATTCGATTGATCACTTGAATCTTCATAAAAATGTCAATCATGTGGAATTAATCTTTAATATTGCACAAATTTTAGTGTTTCAAAATAATATTTAAATATAATAAGTAAAAAGAGGAATATTAAGTTACTCAGTAAAATCTATAGAAATTTTTTGTTTTTGTTTTATTTGCTGAATTAGATTTTTGTGATATAATTTCCATCTTGACTGTCCTATATTAAAGCAACCTATTTTGTATTGTCCAATAACTACATGATGCATTCTTGCTTCTACTTTCACACAACCATGTAATTTAGTCCTTGATGCATCCAAGTCATAAAAGTGAAGACATAAATCAGCATATTCCTTTAAGATAGGGGCTCCAAAACATATCGGTGGAGGGTTTTTGGCTATAATTACAAAAATCAAATTATGTTTGTAAAAGATATGAGTAAATATTTCAATATATTTAAAATAAATCAATAGTTTTACAAGAATAAATTTTATACTCTAGAAGAGTTAAGTTTTCAGCTTTAATGAAATTGTGTATCATTTATAATGATCTGCTGTTCCAAATTATGTTTATTGCCTTTAAAATACATTTATCATCCTACAAAAAATATTTGATTTTTAAAAATGACTTTATATTAAGATTTACAGTATTAACAATTTAGAAATCAGATTTAAAAAATAAGTTTTTACTTGACTGCTAATTAATATTTTTATTACAAAATAAGATTATTATGAAAACATGCAATATATTTAAAATTTTATATATAGCTGAAATTTATTATACAGTACTAAAAATCATACCTGATATTGTTTCATTGTAAATTGTAAGATTGTCAATGGTCATAGTAAATGATAATCCATATTCATTTGGAAGGTAAGTTAAATTAACACAACCTAAATAATTATAAATAAAAATCATTGTGGTTAATTTTCTTTCAATTAAATCTTTTAACACTTGATTACATCTTAACTTATTACAGTGTTATGAAACTTATATTTAAAAACAAAGAAATGCAAAACACATTATAATAGAAAACTAAAAATAGATTCGTATACATTTGTTTCTAATTAAATAAACTTAAGGGGAAAAAAAGATCAGAGAAAGCATAATTTATATTGTTTCTACTTTTATTTTTAAAATAAGTAAAAATAATAACAATGTTTTTCCAATTTTTTTAAAAAAAATGTACATTTCCAATTATTACCAAATATTAAAACAAGATCAAAACATATTTTATCAAACAAAGGTTAATTGATGAAAATTTTAAACATTCTCATGAAAAATACTACAAAATGGGGCAAAAGCCAGTAAAAAAATTTTTTTAAATAATACATAAAGCCAGAAAAGTATGGAAAAATTCAAATCCATGTGGTTGTGATGATGTTTATGTAAATTTTCTATTGTATCCCCCAAAGATAAATGTGTTGATATGCTTCTCATTTATGGGCAAACAGATAAGAAATGTCTATCATAGAGGATGTACCAAAAAATATCCAAAAAGCCATTCATACAATCTTTACAAAGATCAATCGACGATTAATACAGATGGTATGATTCTGAATAATAAATTTTACTGAATAGCAGCAACATACTAAGTACAAATTTTTTATTTTATCTTTATGTAATAAAAAAACACTATTTATAAATTGTGCAACCGATAGAAAATATTGAATAGAATTAAAATCCAAAATGAACAAACTGCCCCGAACTTAAACTACTTAAAAATCAGATTTTTCTTCTTTTTACAACAAAAGTCAAGTATATATATTTTATTTATACTTATATTGTTAAACACTTTTAATATAAGTATAAATATTAGTACAAAATTAAAAATGTATCGTATTATTTCAAGTAATTTCAAAGCATTGAATTTCCTGGCAAGAAGCATGAAATAATATTCTGTTAGATCCCAAGTAACATAGGTCTCAATGGAAATGAAAAAAGTTGATACAGTTGCTAAATCTGCATTCAGCCCACTTCTTCCATCAGTTCTGTCATCTGATTAAGAAAAAATATAAAAAAATTATATATTCACTTCGGGGTTGAAATCATACTAGAACATCCAAGATCAATAACAAATTACGTGCCACGTAAGTCTCAGGACAACTTGTCTTTGAACCATGCACCTTAAAATTCAACTAACCACATACCTGTGCTAGCCAAGTTCTATTAACTCATAGTACATTCCTGAAGTGGTCTCTCCTTAAGGAATTACATAGATATTCTCATAAATGGATTGATGAGTTGAGGACCACAAAACATTCCCATTTAACTGTAACAGAAACCAAAATAATAGGTTTGTCTTTGATTTATCTCTATTGACAAAACTCTTTATTTCCAGGAATAGGAGTTACCACACACAGCAAATATAGAGATGATTTTGACCCTAAGCATCATTTTTAGATTGTGATCATGGTATCCGAGTCCATTTAAAAAAAGTAAACTCCCATAGGGGCCGAACAAAGAAATCAACTTTAAATTAAATATTCTGTAATATTTGTAAAAAACCAAATAAAATTCAGTAATGTAATTTATGAATTGCACTCCCAAGGCACAGGTCTGAGGCTTGATATTCAGGCTGGGCAAGTTTCACTCAGTCTTTCATTCCTTCAGTAGGTCAATAAAACTGAGTAATAAACATGCTAGAGAACTAAACACTGGGGGTTTCGCCTTACGCTGACCATTTAAACTTTACATATGTTTTGCATTCCAGAGCTCATGGTAATGAGAACTGTAAGCCTTGGTCCCCATATGCACTTTCGCACCTCTGATTTAGAAGTTTAGTTTAATCTATGAATTATGAAATTTTTCTTTTATAATCTAACTATCAATATTTCTTTATTTTAAATTTTAGTTTATAACATTTTCGAAATTTTTTTTCTAAAGTAATATTAGCTGAGTAAATTAAATTTCATTTAAAAAATAATTTTGGTTTCTATAAATACAAATAAGTAATTTCTCAATACATGTCATAAAAAATTAGATTTTTATATGCTTAAAAATTACAGGTAATTAATATTAATTGGATTATTATCAAGG